>CAUYSK010104956.1:0-35854 GCA_963575035.1 Avahi laniger
AAATTAACCAAAGCTTTCAGCAGTGAGTCATTTATCAGGACTCACAGATGCTTTTGCATTTAGTGTTGACTTTCAGACCAAAGCAAATTATTCCTCTCACATGCTTCACCATTTTAATGTCTAGCTTGTCTGCGCTCAGCACCCTATATTGATCTCTTCCCATTTGCTTATAGCATTATCTATTTCTGCCTGTATTTTTATTTGATAGAATCCTAAAGGTCATGGATTATCGCATTTTTCTGTATATCCTCAGAGCCTCCTGGCATAGCTTCTGTTCAATAAATGGTTGCTAAATAAGTTTAAAACTCCATCCTTTTTTTCAGTTTGTAAAAAGCCCATCTCTATTTTAGTATCATATTCTACAGGTGTGCTGTGCTGAATTTGAATAGACCAAAAAATACAAAAAAAAAGATGGGGAGGGTTGCAAAAGTCGAATTCATTAAATGTTTATAGGGTATATAACTACCTACAAAGCATCGCACTGGTTCGTTAGGCAGAATAGCAAGATAGATGAAGTGTCTTTCCACAGGCTTACAATCTAGTAGGGAACATGGACACATACTAAACAAGGAAACAAATAGAAATCATATAATACAGGTAATGATGAAGACTTCCGATTAACAGCTGGATTAACCACTACGTGAATCTTATGGAAAAGTAGAGTAATTCAGATGGCTAGCAATACTTCCCAAATTTTATTCTTGTAAGCTAAGAGATACGAAATGCACAATCTATTCTAAAAAATCATAATATGGAATGATAGCATTATGGTATCAAGGTATAAAAAGTGTAATATTATTTTTCTCGTCCTATAAGTTCAGGCCCTAAATCAGATATCCCAGCTCAGTTTGCTGGGAGAATGCACCTCCCAACTCTCAGAGTTGGAAAAAGTTTTACTTCCTGACTCTCCCTACCCATTGAGACTCATTGAGACTTTGCAGTAGATATAATGGAAAATACTTTTCAGCACCAACTCCACTATTCACTGCTTTGAACACCACAATAAATAGAAAGGACAGGAATTGAAAGACTTTCTTTTCCCTCTTAGCTTTTTCTAAGTGCTGAACTGAATAGGTGTCAACTTTCTGTTGCAGCCCTGGCAGTTCTTACTTTCAAAAGAACAATCAGGAGGAAACCCTTTCAGAAAATTGATCTGCCAAAGTTTGAAATGCTTAAAAATAAACTGTCAGGTCTGTCTTCCTCCCCCTCCCACATAACCTGCCAACCTCACCTCTGTTTTTTTATTTTCCAAACACTAACAGCTGGATATTCTATTTCAAAAGGCTTCTATGAATCTTCTTCTTTATCAGGAGTATTGTAGACCCTGACCAAATATTTTATAAATTATAAGGACACTTGAATGGGCATAAAAGCCAGCTACTGCTCCCTGCTGCCCTGACACCTCCGCCTACAGAGTTCTGAAATTTGGGTTAAGAAAGAGTATTTCTTCTAAATTCAGTTTGACAATTTTAATCCTCACTGTTTAGAAAAAGAAAATAAGTGTATATAGAGTTTTCTCTATTTCTTATTCATCCAGCACCCTTCATTTGAGCTTCTAGCTTGGGGTTCTCACCAGAAACAAGTTCAAATAGGTTCAATCTTTAGTTTTCTTTTCTCTCCAACATGTTTTTCTCAAAGAATCTCTCTTCTATAAAGCCCATAATCTCCCACAAATGGGCACATGTGCTCAAGCAACTATACTAGAAGCCATGTATCAAATCTGGCACGATGACAGCGATTATCCCCAAAAGTCCACATTAGTCTGCCCAGAGGGCATGACTGTGACTTTGTGACATTGTTCCTGATATTAATGTCTTCGTCAAAGCACCTGTAGGTAAGAGTTGGAAATCAACCGCTTTATTACAGATTTTAACAAAGAAACACACTTCTGAAAGAGCTCTTCAACTCTTTAGCAGAAATGACACATGAAAACTTTTAAAGTGGCAATAATTACCTGTTTTACAGAATGTCAGTAATTTATAATCTAAGGTAAGCTTGTGGGTTGATATTTTGCCTGTTTTTAATAGGTGAGCCCTTTCATAAATGGTGATAAAAGCCATCTTTTCTGTAATTTCAGATTGGGAAGAGTGAGCAAGTCCAATTTAAGAAATTCAGATATCACAGATCATTCTTAATAGAACAATGATCTTGCCTCTGGCCTCTGTTGGAACTAGCTGTCGTCATTACAGTCCCAGTGTTCTATTGGCATGCAAATCTGGCTAGCTGCATTGCCTGTATTGCAGCACATTCTCTGTTCTCCTGGGTTAACTCCCCTGGTTATTTGTGCAACTATTTATCCCCTTCATTAAATTGCATATTTCTTAAATGACAGATCATGACTCATTCATTCATCTCTGTATCTCTGACACTGCCTAACCTTGATGTTTGCCTGCGATAGCAGCTTAGTAAATGCCAGTTAAATATATAAAAGCCAAGAATGCTACAGATAGGAAAATCAACCCTGCAATTTTTTCTGATGTCACTTCCCTCCTTCCATAAACAGAACTGGCTGTCAAAAACCTAAATACTCTACTCAGTTTTTGTAATTCTTTTTTTTTTTGTTTTTGAGACAGAGTCTCACTCTCTTGCCTGGGCTAGAGTGCTGTGGCGTCAGCCTAGCTCACAGCAACCTCCAGCTCCTGGGCTCAAGCGATCCACCTGCCTCAGCCTCCTAGAAAGCTGGGACTACAGGCATGCACCACCGTGTCAGGCTAATTTTTTCTATTTTTAGTTGTTTGGCTAATGTCTTTCTATTTATAGTAGAGATGGGGTCTCGCTCTTGCTCAGGCTGGTCTTGAACTCCTGAGATCAAGCAATCCTCCCGCCTTGGCCTCCCAGAGTGCTAGGATTACAGGCGTGAGCCACCGTGCCCGGCCTTTGTGATTCTTGATACTTGACTTTTTTTTTTTTTTTTTTGCACTATACCCAAAGAATCAACAAATAACATCGACTCCATCTTTCTTCTTCTTTCTTCCTTCCCTCATTGTTTTATATGACTTCCCTAACCCAGATCTTAGAGTCATTAAATTCTACATTTTTTCCTTACATTAAAAAAAAAAATCATGGTTCTGAGCAAATCTTTTACTTTCTACCTTTCCCCTCAATATAAAAATGAAGGGGTATGGTCATTAAAATGAGATATCACCATGATTTTTCATGTTATTTTATGATTCACTTCTAGAATATGCTAATCCTCTTAAACATTGTATTTTTTCAGTCTCTATCCAAAAATTTCTGTTAACTGAAATTCTTAAAGATCTGACCCTGCTGCCCCATGGGTGTTAAGACATTGCCTCTTACTGTGACTTATATTTTTAGATTGTGGGTGTACCTTATATTGCTTTTTATCTGCAGAGATCCTTTAAAAGCTAAGATTGTAGGTTTCCTGTGTTTCCAACAGAGGTAATAACAACTGTGACCACTTTTTATAATAATTTCTTAGCTTCCCAAGAGCAGGCCCTGTGTTCACAGGGAAAATTCTCTCTCTTTTCCTCTCTGTCTTTTCCTCACTCTCTCACTTTCTCACTTATATTCTCTGACACACAAGCTTTTGGCCAGTGGGTAGATTTATGTTAATCCACCCCTTCAAGGATGTAGGTATCTCAGATCCACATTCTAAATGTATGAGCCAAGATCTAGTTTCTGGATCCCGCATAACTATTCAAACTCTTTCTCTCTCTCTTTCCAATAGTGCAGTTCAAGGGACAGTTTATGTTTTCTACTCTTATATTTTATTGCCTCTTTTTGAGATTTTTTATTAATATATGCTTATGAGCTAAGGTATACATTTAAACTGATAGTTATATTTTATACATTTGTCATTTTTATTTTGTTTTCCTCTTTTTAGCATACAGATTTCTAGGTTGTTGCAAATGGAATCTTCCAATAGATTCTTAAGTGGTGTTCTAACTTACAGGATATCTGCCATATTATATTCCCTTATTATAGGACATCTGGCATACCATGGTCACCATATTGATTTGAAAATATCATCATTTCCTTTGTTACCTCCAGAATAAAATCAAAACGTACAGGCCAGTCATGCATTACTCTTGAAAAAGCTTGTTCTATCCTTCCCTGTCAACCTTGCCTCTCAGTCATCTGCAAAGAACTGTGCCTTCCCACTGCTGAGCCATCATGAATATACCTGGACCTGTCCAAATTCATCTGTATGTGGCCCTCTCTCAGTTGAAATCCCTTCTTTTAAGGATCAGTTCAAGCCTTCCCTTCCTTCAGAGGAGTTCCTGATTACTCAGACACCCACAGGTCTTGCCCTGTCCCTGTGAACTCATTGTCTACTCTAACTCATATAGCCTACACAAGGGCTTGCAACCTACAATTTTTATTGAAACAGGCAAGTGACATGAGAAAGTGATGTGCCTAGGAATAATGGGTAAAAGTAGCACTGTAGAGATAAATGGTAATTGACACCTGGTCACAGTGTAGGGGACACACTGGTGGGAATGGTAAGGGTGGCAGTGCGGCAAAACTGTGAAGAAAGCAATTGGTATTGAGCACCACCTCATTCTTCCCCTTCAGAAAGGCCAGCCAAAATTGTTAAAACCTCCAATATTTTAAAATAAACAAGAGCTTGCATTTTTAGGTAAAATCTAGTAATTCTTAATGTCGATAACTAATTTAAACATTTACAACAAAAGTACTGTAAGGGCCAGCGCTGCAAACACCAAAGTGGATATGTCCTCGCTGTTGTCACAGGCTCTGTCTTGTAGTGTCTTCTGCTTACAGGGAACTCTTCTTTATGCCTTTCTTATGCCAAATTATACTCTTACCAAAACTGAACACCCCTTGAAAGCCATTGTCTTGTCTTATAACTCTTGTGTTTGCCTTCTCACATAAGATAGCCATGCATGCAGATATTTAGAAGCCATTCACTGAATTGAAATAAATTCTCACCAGTTTCTAATATCCACCAAGCATGAATAAAGAGGATAGTAGAAGGTTTTTGATAAGGCAGTTTGATGGTAAATGTGTATAAAATTGAGTCCTTATTTTTTTTAAGACAAAAAAGATAACATAGAGTTTCTTAAGGGAGATCATGCTCTTATTAAGTGAAAGTGATAGCAGCTATAAGCAAGAGGGAAAAGCAGAAGAATGATCTAGAGATTTTAAGATAGCTTACAGCCTTAAATTTTATGACAAAGATATGACTCTCTCTTAAGTAATGTTAAAGGGAATCTTGTCGGCAGTGATCTTCCTCAGGACTACTCATTTTGTGTTAAAATATGTGGGTGCGTTTGCTATAGAAAGTAAGAAGATAAGCTTCCAGAAGTCTTCATCTATTTATTCATTGTTTATGTATCCATCCTTCTGCCTTCCCTACCTTTTATCACTGACAGCCAAAGAAAAATTTCCTGAGGAAAGATTGTTCTCATTGTGTTTATATAGACGGGTAATAGAAAAAGGAAAAACCTTGTAGTCTACTACCCTCAAGCTTATGCACTTACCTTAAGCAAACTTTGCCATGCTTTCTTTCTTGGAAAAGATGGGTTTAAAAATGTCTGTAGTTCCACAGTAGGCTAAATTATATGACACAATATTTAAACATTACTTTTCTGTGTGCTGCGAACTAAAAGACACCGACTTATCCAGAAGAAAAGGGACTGGGATTTGGGATCTTTAATAGCAAAGGAGTCAGTGTTTTCTGCATTAATGCATGTGAGAGTAGACTCAGGTTACATGTGGCAAGATAATTGGGATCTAAGAGTAACTGTTCACCTCTAAGAAGCGGAACTCCAAGGTGGATGAAATTATGATGACTTCCTTCACATTCTGGGCCATTGTGCTTTCGCTTCATGCCTCATGTTTGAAAATTACTGACCACACACAGTTTCTTCACAAATTCTCTGCACTTGCTTCATTGATTGCAAAGCTCCACAGGTATAAAAAGCAATACTCCTCAAAAATATGTAAATGCAGCCAAAATATAAATTATTACTTTTCAAACAATTATGCTGCAATGAAATACACTTAGCGTTATATGTCTTGGGAAATAAAATTCCTTCATGGTCACATTAGGGATGTAAATTCTCTTAGTGCGATAGCAACACCAGATAACACCACCAGAAGAGAAGTCATCAATTAGTTACTTTAGATATGTTTGTTTTCATGTTGGAGTATCAATAAACTAGAATTTTAAAATGTGATTCTGTGTGTGCACATGTGCATGTATTAAATCTGTATTGTAATTTATTTAGGAGGATCACTTTTGTTTTTTGTTTTTTTTTCTTTTTCCATTCTTTTTGTTTCTTTCTATAATAGCTTAGTACGTGGTCAGAATCTGAAAACTATCAAATGTGTCAATTTACTCTCTCTAATCTCATCTAATCACCTTGTCCTTCCCAACCAACATACCTTCCATGGACTTTTGTGCCAGCCATTTCCTAGACATTGTGTTCAATGATATTTCATGCCACTGCTCTGCTTAAAATGCTCTTTCCCTTCTTCTCCTTTAATTCCATACTGGCTTCCAAGACTCAGAACAAAGAGCACCTTGTCTCTGAAGCCTCTCATAGTTTCTCAAGTAGAGTAAAGTAATTTCTCTCCCATATTTCCACAGGACTCTATAGATATGTCTATTACAATAATGACCCTACCATATTTTAATTACATATTTGTGTATCTGCTCTCCCTTCCCCATCTAGACCACCAGTTCATTAGCATGGTGCTTGGCATAGTATACACTCAATAAATGTCTGTTGAAAGATGGTAGGAATAAATAATAAATAAATAAATAACATCATTTTTAAGCATTTCTTTGTCATCTTATAAAAATTGTGTTTTTATTGAATATCTACTGTATTTCTAAAAATAAATCCATACATTTGTCATATTGAAAATCTGATACAGTAGGAATATAAAGGCAAAAAATCGATAGGTGGAGGGGAAAGTATGGTTTAAATGACCACAACAGGAGCAATTCACAAGGTTGTGATGATAATTAGCACAGCGTCTTATATGCAGATACTCCATAGTTGTTAGATTTTATCATTTCGTTGCCATTGATCTCTGATTTTGCAGCTGAGAAGACTGAGTTTTAGAGAACTTAACTAATGTGTTCACAGTCACTCAACCTATGGAAATAAATGGTTGCTATGCACACATGCTGAAATGGAGATATGAGTCATAGTAATGGGGCTAAGGAAATGGTACATTTATAGCACCAATAACCAGAATAGGAAAACCGAAACCAACTTTTCATTCTCTTCAAGTAATTTAACTTACCTTTCACATATGCATCTGGAGAGGATCTCATTAGCCACATTTTAAAGATGAAAAAACAGAAAAATAGTGGTTTAGAAAGTCAGGAACTTGACTAACATCACACAGTTAAGCAGCTGAGCTGAAATTGTTGGATTTACAAGCCCAAATTTTTTCCAGCATACGTGCGGCCTGCGCCAGAAAATGGCAATAGTTTGAGTTCACACCTAGCCTTGGCAGTATTTGAATCTGTTAGATAGATGGTATTGAAATAATAGATTTTGCACAGCCTTCCTTGTAAATTAGCTTTCAGCCTGAACATAGTGTTTCTGAAGTTGATTTTTTGCTAAATGTTGCTTTATTACAGTAACACTATGTGTGGATTTAGTCCTTTCTGAAATGTCTTCTCCCCAGAGGCATATCAGCCAACAATAACAGCAGCTATATTCAGCTGAAAGCACCAGATAACTGATGTATTTTGTCACTGGCACCTTTATGAGCCTCATTTGCTGGGGAAGAGCTAGAAAAAAAAAACAAACCTGCTTTTCATTTCTGTCTAAAATCATGGCACTGAAAGGCTAAAGTACTAAAAGTGATCATGAAGCCAAATTCTGAGTGGAGAAACATAATTATTTCAATGAGTTCTGTTGCTAAGTGAATCCAGCATGGTGTTTAGGGCTTACAAGCAGTGATCTGAGAGCCTCTGTAGCTCCCTGAGTGAATACATGGGAGCCGGGAAATGCCCTGTATCATTGCACCACCACCTGGTGTCTGGTCCCTTAAATTTCATTCTCCTATCTTTGATGCTACCTAAATGGCTATTGTTAATATTAAAAAGCCTCATGGTACTTAAAAAAAAAAAAGATAAAACATATGATGGCCTAAAATCTCTGTTGCCTCTGCTTTTCCAACTTGGAATTGTACCTGAATAATACAGTGAATTTAAACACACTATAGGACATAGAGTGCCATTCAGTGGTAATAGACTGCTTCATTGAACATTTACAGGTATGTTGGGTGCTCTTGCCTACTCAGATTCAGAGAGAGAAGATGATATGGATCAAATTGTGACTTCTCAGAGGACAGGTACCACAACATCATCTTCTTTACATTCCCCACAAAAGCCAGAGAACATATAGACCATAAGGCAGAATTCAGCAAAACATTCATACCAGGCACTGTTCTAGTGACTGGAAATACAGCATTGAACAAAACATACTAATGCCCTACTCTCATGAGCCTTTTAGTCTAGTGGAATGAGTCAGAAAATAAGCAAGGAAAATCAATAACAATGTGCCACTGTAGTAAATGCTATTGAATGAATCAAAGCAGGAAAGAAGGAAAGTGAGCATATGTGGGTCTGGGAATGGAGGTACACTTTTAAATGGCATAGCCAGAGAAAGATTCACTGAACAGTGAGGACCTGGAAGAAGTGAGGGGGTCATATAGCATTTTGGGGACTGTTATGGGTTGAATTGCACCTTCCCAAGAAAGGTATGTTGGCATCACAACATCCACTACCTCTGAATATGACCTTATTTAGAAAGAGAGTCTTTAGAGAGACAATCAAGTTAAAATGAGTTCTTTAGGGTGAACTGTAATCCAATATAAGCGATGTCCTCACTAAAAGAAGAAATTTGGACACAGACAGACACATATAGAGGGAAGACAATGGGAAGAGACATAGGGAGAAGATGACTACCTATAAGCCAAGTAGATAGGCCTGGAACAGATTCTTCACGGCAGCCCCTCAGAAGGAATCAACCATGCTGACCCCTTAATTACATCAGAGTTCTGGCCTCCAGAATTGTGAAACAAGAAATGTCTATGTTCAAGCCAGCCAGTTCGTGGTGCTTTGTTACGGAAGCCTTAGAAAATTATCATAGAAGCAAACAGAATAGTAAGCGGGAAAACCCAAGCCTGACACACTCCCGGAGAAGGAAGAGGTCATACATGAATGGCAGTGAAGAAAGTATTAACGGTAACTTAGTTTAGTATGATGCTTTCTGGCGAACAAATTCTTTTCATGTTAGCTTTCCATCTGCATTTACCACGTACAACTTCATGTAATAAAGAACATGAATGTGAGCAGGTTACATGTATGCATGAGTGTTAAGTATTCCCTATGCTTAAAGGAGCTGAATCTCAGAGTTCAGTTCTCTTTAAAAAATCACAAAGCTGACAATTGACAGAAAGCATTCCTGGAATCAACAAAATTTGACTCCAAATCAAGTGTTCCTTCTATACCTCATGTGGGTTGAGTAAATATCTATTTCCTAAATTATGTTTGTCCTAATCAAAGCAGCTCTTTCCTTCCCTCATTATCTATCATTAGACAGGATGTGGTGCTTATGATATAACTAGGCAAAGACATAGTTCGGTTAACACACTGGGCCTGAAACAACACTCTGAGAATGTCTTAAGTATTCTCATGTTAACTGCAATATCATCCTGACTGCATTTGATACAACCAGGAGCACAAACAGAATGAATACTTCTGTTTCCCCCTTGCTCTACACTGGTACAGAGAATAGGTCCTTTAATAAAATTACTTAGAAAGGGACAGCAATGTTGCTTTATGTGGGAGTCTAACTACAGGGCCTAAAAAAAAAAAAAAACGCTTTACATGGAGTTTATGGACACACTGATCATTAGATATATACATAAGAAAAAGTAACTTCACAGCTGGGAAGCATAGTTAAGCAATGATTAATCAACAATGTCTAAGAAATAAGAAGCCTATATTCCCACTTCTGGGAGAATTGGTAAATTTATCAATTTCTTCATATGATAATCTCTACTTTATAGCCAGTAGTTTAGGAGACCATAATGATTATGATGATAGTATCAACCAGTAAATTAAATATTAGGAATAAGTGAATTAAATATCAGAAGAAAAAAGTGAACATATAAGAAGAGGAAGAGAATTGGAAAGAGAATTGAAATGCTATTGAATCTATTGCAGCACGTAATTGTAGGTTATAATTTCATTAGGCAACACATAGATGCTAATGATATTGTAACAAATCATATCAGGTTATAAGCTTTCTTTCACTAATGTTGAAATATGTATTACATGAAAATGTTAACTGACAAAATTAAACAGAGATGCTATCTATTTAATAATAACAATGGAATGGCCATGTTTTAAACCTGATTATTGTCTTCCCCTCATGTTTCCCCAAGACACACAGAACTGTAATTGAATAATAATAATGACATGCTGATAAAACTAATAGGTTACAGATATCAAGGGACCTGCTATGGAAATTATACAGCAAGAGGTCAACAAGCTCATGTGCTCTCAATTAGTTAATATGCATTATTAAATAATATTAATCAGATAATTTAATAATGATACCAAAGCATACTTTTAATGTGTATCCCAATATCCCACATCTGTCTCTCACCTAAAAGCTATCCTTTCCTCTCCTTTGATTTGGAGGTTTACCCAGAATTCACCTCAAATGTGTCCTGCCCCAGAGCTCTTCATCTCTTCTGTGGATACAGAGACCAAGTCTGATGTAATTAAGGTTATATTTCCATAGAGTCAATTTTATAAAGATCATTCCTAAGTAAAGAAAACAAAAATTTTATGCATTGCAAACATATTCCAACTAAGGACTCTTTAGTGGCCTGCCAACCTCCAGACTAATTGACACTCTTATATGCATAAGTGGAAAAGCAGCAAGTACAGACAGATGGATGAATATTAATTGATGTTCATAAACCTGAAAAATTCCTTGTACATTCCTCAATTCAGCTTCTCCAACAGCACGTGTTACTCATTTACAACCTAGCAGTGACGTGCAGAATGCCATTTGGTCAGAGGCTCACTGTCATTGCCCTTGATTTACCTGCACAGTAAGGACCACCATGGGGTTATTCATAGGACACAGTTTGTAGCTGAGGGAACCTCTAAATTTGGGGTGGAAAAGAAAAAAGGACCTAAGAGAAGTCTATCATGCTCTTGATTGAAGTTGGGGAAAATTTGCTTTGATGAATATTTGCAAAGAGTTATCACTCCCATATTGTAGAGTGTTGACTGATGAATTCTGTCAATCATGTTATACTCAAGAAAACCAGAAGAAATATGCTTTCACTTCTGTCCTGACTTCCTGAATGGTCAACCAACTGCCATTTAGGGGTGGATTGGGGAGATCTCAACACCCCTCCCCCAGTAAGGCTTTCTTCTCGTCCACTATTCTCAGCCTTTGAATTCCTATATTCATGTCTACCCATGTTAAAATATTAAGGTTCTTATTAAAATGCAAATGTGTTTACCTGGTTCTAGAACTTACATTACAAGATCTATGGTTGAATGGCCAAAACAGAAATGCAGAAGTCAGGAGATACACACATAAGATACAAGACTCTATTACAAACAGAATTTTGAATTTGAGTGAGACGTTATTCCTCCCTGAACTTATTTGCTCATTTGTAAAATGAGGTGGTTGAATGATAACCTCAAAAGTTTTTTCTGTTCCAACATTGCATAACTCTAAACACTATTAAGTTCATTGTAAATCTCTTAATAGAACCCACAGCCAACATCATACTGAATGGAGAAAAATTGAAAGCATTCTCATTTAGAACTGGAAACAGAAAAGGTTGCCCACTATCTCCACTTCTATTCAACATAGTGCTGGAAGTCCTGACCACAGCAATCAGGCAAGAGAGTGGGATTAAAGGCATATGATGGGAACAGAGGAGATCAAACTCTCACTATTTGCTGATGACATGATATTATATCTAGAAAACCCCATGGATTCAACCAAGAGGCTCCTGGAACTCATAAATGAATTCAGTAAAGTCTTAGCATATAAAATCAATACACACAAATCAGAGGGTTTCATATACACCAACAGCAGTCATACCGAGAACCAAATCAAAGACTCAATTCCCTTCACAACAGCAACAAAGAAAATAAAGTACCTAGGAATATATTTAACTAAGGAGGTAAAAGACCTCTACAGGGAGAACTATGAGACATTGAGGAAGGAAATAACTGAGGACGTAAACAGGTGGAAAACCATACCATGCTCGTGGGTCAGCAGAATCAACAACGTTAAGATGTCTATATTACCCAAAGTGATCTACAGATTCAATGCAATCCTTATTAAAATACCAACATCATTCTTCACAGATGTAGAAAAATTGATTTTATGCTTTGTATGGAACAAGAGAAGACTCCGCATAGCAAAAACAATTCTAGGCAATAAAAACAAAATGGGAGGTATCAACTGACCAGACTTCAAACTTTATTATAAGGCTGTAGTAATCAAGACAGCTTGGTACTGGCACAAAATAGACCCATTGACCAGTGGAACAGAACTGATAACCCAAATATAAAACCATCCTCATATAGCTACCTAATCTTTGACAAAGCAGATAAAAACATACACTGGGGAAAAAAATCCTTATTCAATAAATGGTGCTGGGAAAACTGGATGATAGGCACATGTAGAACACTGAAACAGAATCCACACCTTTTACCTCTCACAAAAATCAACTCACAGTGTTTTATAATTTTTATTGTACAATTCTTTCACCTCCTTGGTTGAGTTAATTTTTAACTATTTTATTCTTCTTGATGCTTTTTTCAGCTGTATTGAGACATAACTATCAAAATTGTATATATTCAAGGTGTTCAATATGATATTTTGACATCCATTGTGAAATGAGTGCCACAGTCAAGCCAATTAACATATCCATCACATCACATAGTTACCATGTATATGTGTGTGTGTGTGTGTGTGTGTGTTGCAAATATCTAAGATATGCTCTCTTAGCAAATTCCAAGTATACATTATTATTAACTGTATTCACCGTGCTGGATTTTAGGTCTTCAGAACTTACTCATCTTGTAACTGTAAATTTGTACCCTTCAACCAACACTTCCCATCTCCTTCCTCCCTGTCCCCTGGTAATCACCCTCTACTCTTTATGAGTTTGACCTTTTTAAATTCCTCATACAACTGAGATAGTGTAGTATTTGTCTTTCTGTTTCTGACTTACTTCACTTAGAATAATGTCCTCTAGGTTCATCCATATTGTCACAAACGGCAAGACTTCCTTCTTTTTCAAGATTAAATAATATTTCATTGCAGTTATACGTGTGTGTGTGTGTGTGTATAACATATCACATTTTCTTCATCCCTTCATCCATGGATGGACACTGTGTTATTTCCATTTCTTGGGTATTATGAATAATGCTGCAATGAACATGGGAATTGCAGATATCTCCTTAAGACACTGATTTTGTTTCCCTTTGTATATACCCAGAACTGAGGTTGCTGGATCATATAGAAGTTCTCTTTTTAATTTTTTAAGGAAGCTTCATAATGGCTATATCAATTTATATTCCAAAAAAAACCTTTTCTCCACATTTTCACCAACACTTGGTATCTTTTGACATTTTGATAATAGCAATTCTAACAGCTGTAAGGTGCTATCTCAATGTGGTTTTGATTCGCATTTCTCTGATGATTAGTGATGTTATCACCTTTTCATATATCTTTTTGAAATTTGTGGATCTTTGGGAAAATGTCTATTCATGTTCTTTACCATTTTTTAATTTTTTTTTCACTATTGACTTATATTCCTTATATAATTTAGATATTAATGCTTTATTGGAAATATGGGTTGAAATATTTCATCCCATCCCATGGGTTGCCTTTTCATTTTGTTGTTTCCGTTCTTGTGCAGAAACTTTTTCATTTGATGTAGTCCTACTTGTTTATTTTTGTTTATTTTCTTCCTTGTGCTTTTGATGTCATATCCAAGAAATCATTGCATGAAGTACTAACAAGGAGCTTTTCTCCTGTTTTCTTTTAGAATAATTATGGTTTCAGGTCATACGTTTAAAACTTTAATCCACTTCAACTTGATTTTTGTGTATGGTGTAGAATGAGGATTCCGTTTCATTTTTTTACATGTGGATATGCAGTTTATTGAAGAGACAATACCATTCATTGAAGAAAATATTCTTTCCCAATGGCATATTTTTGGTGCCTTTGTCAAATATTAGTTCACCATATATGTGTAGGATTATTTCTGGGCATTCTATTCTGTTTCACTGATTTATTTGTCTATTTTTATACCAGTACCATACTGTTTGACTGCTATAGCTTTGTATTTAAATCATGATATGTAATGCCTCTAACTTTGTTCTTTTTTCTCAAAAATGCTTTACATTTGCAGGCTAATTTTCATATTTTTTCTATATCTGTAATACTGCCTTTGCAATTTTCATAGGATTGCATTAAATCTGTAGATTGCTTTGGTTAGTATGGACATTTTAACAACACTGATTCTTCTGATCCACAAACACCAGATATCTTTTCATTTATTTGTGTCATCTTCAAATTCTTTCATCAATATTTTATAGTTTTCAGTGTACAGGACTTATACTTCATTGATTAAATGTATTCCTAAGTTTCATGTAATCCCATTTCTTTATTTTTCCCCCTCTGGGCCTTTGGTGCCATATTCAAGAAATCACTGCCAAATCCAATGTCAAGAAGTTTTTGCATTGTGTTACATTCTACAAGTTTTATAGTTTTAGATTGTACATTTAGGCCTTTTCTCCATTAGGTAAGGGTCCCAACTTCATTCTTTTACAGATAGATCTCCAGTTGTCCCTGCACCATTTGTTGAAAAGACAGTCCTTTCCTCATTTAATGGCTTTGACATGCCCATCAGAAATCATTTGTCCATATATATGAGGGTTTATTTCTGAGTTCTCTATTCTTTTTGATGCTATTTTAAACAAAATTTTTTCTTAATTTTTTTTTTTTTGGATAGTTAGTGTATAGAACGGCAAATGATTTTTTGTATGCTGGTTTTATATCATGAAACTTCATACTGAATTGGTTTATTACTTCTAAAAGTTTTTTTTAATGGAGTCTGTAGTGTTTTCTTGCTTAATTCCTCTGGCTAGGACTTCTAGAACTATACTGAATAGAAGTGATGAGAGTGAACATCCTTTTCTTGTTCCTGTTCTTACAGGGAAAGCATTTAGCTTTTCACCACTGAATATTATGTTAGCTGTAGTATTTTCATTCTTTTACTTCAGCTTGAAGAACTCCCTTTAGGATTTCTTGTAAGACAGACTGATGGTGATAAACTCCCCCAACTTTTATATGTTACAGAAAGTCCCGTATGTCACGTTCACATCTGAAGAACACCTTTGCTGGGTAAAGTATTCTTGGATGGCAGATTTTTTTTTTCTTTTGGCACTTTGAATATATAATCCCACTCTTTCCTAACCTGGAAAGTTTGTGCTAAGAAATCCACCTTTTATGTGGAGGTTGCCTTTTATGTGAAGAACCTTAGTTCTCTTGCTGTTTTCAAAATTCTCTCATCTACAATCTTTGACAGTTTGTGATATATCTAGGTCAAATCTTCATTGGATTGAATATAATTGGAGTCCATTGAGCTTTATGTACCTAGATGTCCATATCACTGGGGATAGCCCCAGATTTGGGAAGTTTACAGCCATTATTTCTTTAAATAATTTTCTTCCCCTTTATCTGTCTTTTGTCCTTCTATAAATCCTTTGTGAAACTTAGCTTTCTTGATGGGCCATAAATCCTATAAATTTTCTTTATTTCCTTTTCATTTTCTTTTTTCTTCTCTGACTGGATATTTTCAAATAACCTTGCTTCAAGTTCACGGATCCCTTCTTGTACTTGATCAAGTCTTCTGTTGATGTTCTCTATTGCACTTTTCATTTCATTTTTTCATTCTTCACTTCCGGAATTGTTTGGTTACTTTTTGTGATTTCCATTTCTTTATTGAATGTCTCCTTTTCTTCATGTATTATTTTTATGATTCCATTAAGTTGTCTCTCTGTTCTCTTGTAGCACACTGAGTTTCCTTAAAACACTCATTTTTAATTCTCTGTCAGACAATTCATGTATCTCTATTTCATTGGAGTTGATCACTAGAAAATTACGGTATTTGTTTGATGATGCCGTGTTTCCTTAGTTTTTCATGTTTCTTGTTACACTAAGTTGAAATCCACTCACTTGATAGAGTATTCATCTAGTTCAGACATTATGGACCAGTTTTGGTGAGGAAAGACATTGACTTATGGGTGGGTGCAAGGATGCTGAATGTGGTGTGGCAGTTGGACCCTTGGTGAGAGTATAATGGCATATTCTCCTTGCAGCTCTGTCAGCTGAAGTTAGCAGCAGCAAAGATTACAGGAGTCCATGGCTGCCAAGGCTGTGGTTATCCTTATATGTTGTAATCGGAATTGTGTTTGTGATATCCTTTTCAGATTGTTCACTACTAATGTGTAGAAATGCAACTGAATAGTATGTGCTGTCTATCCTGATACTTTGCTGAATCATTTATTTGAACATTTTTGTGGTGAATTTTAAGAGTTTTCTATATATATGATCATATCTATGAACATATAATTTTATTTCTTCCTTTCCAATTTGTATGCCTTATCTTTCTACTTGCTCTGGCAAGTAGATGAATAGAAGTGGCTAAAGTGGGCATCTTGCTTTGTTCCTGATATTAATGAAAGGCTTTCAGTCTTTGAACATCATGATGTTCAATGTAAGTTTTTCATACATGGCATCTATTATGTTGAACTGGTTTCCTTCTATTCTCTTCTAGGAGTTTTTCCTTTCATTTTTAATTGACATGTAAAAATTGTACATATATATGGCATACAGGGTGATATTTTGATACATGTATACAAGGTATAATGATCAAATCAGGGTAATCAGCATATTCATCACCACAAACATTTATCATTTTTTTGTTTTGTGAACATTCAAAATCCTTTCTTCTAGCTTTTCGAAAATACACAATAAATTACTGTTAACCATATTTACCCACCAGTGCTATAGAACACTAGAACTTATTCCTCCTATCTAGATGTAATTTTATATCTGATAACCGATCTCACACTATTCTCTCCTCCCCCAACACTTCCCAGCCTCTACTAACCAAAATTATATTCTCTACTTCTATGAGCTCAATTTTTTTAGCAGCTACATATGAGAACATGCAATATTTTCTGTCTCTAACTTCTTTCACTTAATGTCCTCCAAGCTCATTGATGTTGCTGCAAATGACAGGATTTCATGTTTTTATAGCTGAATAATATTCCATTGTGTGTATATACCACATTTTATTTATCCATTTGTCCATTGATGGACACTTAGGTGGATTCCATATCTTTGCTATTGTGAATAGTGCTGCAATAAACATGTGAGTGCAGGAATATTTTTGGTATATTGAGCTCTTTTCCTTTAGATAAATATCCACTAAAGGGATTGCCGGATCATATGGTAGTTCTATTTTTAGTTTTTTTAAGAAATCTCCATGATGTTTTCCATAGTAGATGCACTAATTTACAGTCCACCAACAGTGTATAAGAGTTCCCTTTTTTCTGCATCCTGTCTAGCATATGTCATTTTTTGTCTTTTTAATAACAGCCATTCTGACTGGGGTAAGATTGTATCTCACTGTAGTTTGATTTGCATTTCCCTGGTGATTATTAATGTTGAATATGTTTTTATATACCTGTTGGCGATTTGTGTATTCTTTCAAGAAATGTCTATTCATGTCCTTTGCCTACTTTTTAATGGGTTTATTTATTTACCGTTGAGTTGTTTGAGTGCCTTTTACATTCTGAATATTAATACCATGTCAGATGAATAGTTGTAAATATTTTCTTCCATTCTACAGGAGGGCTGTTAATTCTGCTTATCATTTTCTTTGATATTCAGAGACTTTTCAATTTGATAAACCCCCATTTGTCTATTTTTTGTTTTTGTTGCCTGTGCTTGTGAAGTTTTACCCATAAAATATTTGCCTAGACCAATGTACTGAAGGGTTTCCCCTTTGTTTTCTTCTAGTAGTTTTATAGTTTTGTGTCATACTTTTAATTCTTTAATTAATTCTTAGTTGGTTTTCTTATATAGTCAGAGATAGGGGCCTACTTTAATTCTTTTGTATATGGATATCCAGTTTTCTCAGCACAATTTATTGAACAAGATGTCCATTCCCCAATGTGTTCTTGGCTCCTTTATCAAAAATCAGTTGTCCGTAAATAGAATACATGGATTTAATTCTGAGTTCTGTATTCTGTTCCATTGGTCTGTGTGTCTGTTTTATACCACAACATTGTGTTTTACTCACCATTGTTATATAGTATCCAGTTGCCCCTTGATATATGTGGGGATTTGGTTCCAGGACCCACAACATATACCAAAATCCACATTTACCAAAATCCACACATACTCAAGTACCACAGTCATCTTTGAGACACTCAAGTATGCAAAAAGACCTCTGTATATGCACGATTTGCTTTTGTAAATACTGTATTTTTTATCCACATTAGGTTTAAAAAAATCTGCATAAGTGGACCTGTGAAGTTCCAATCTGTGTTTTTAAAGGGTCAATTGTATTCTGAAGTCAGACAATAGAGTGCCTCCAGCTTTGTTCTTCTTCCTCAGTATTGCTTTGGCTATTTGGAGTCTTTTATAATTCCAAACAAATTATAGGATTTTTTCTTCTATTTCTGTGAAGAATGTCATTAGCATTTTTAGAACTACCTTTCTTCTTTGTTTAATTCTACATAATATTTATACATATTTATGGGATCCATGTGATATTTTGTTACATGCATAGAATGTATAATACTCAAGTCAGGATATTTAGGGTATCTACCTTAAGTATTTGTCATTTCTATATGTTAGGAACATTTCAAGTCCTCTCTACTAGCTATTTTCAAGTATACTATACATTGTTGTTAATTATAGTCACTGTAGTCTACTCTCAAACACTAGAATTTACTACTTCTATGTAACTGTGTTTGTAACCATTAGCCAACCTCTTTTCATACCCTCCTCCCACCACACACCCTTTCCAGCCTCTGGTATCTGTCATTCTACTCTCTACCTCCACGAGATCAACTTTTTGAACTCCCACATATGAGTGAGAACATGTGATATTTATCTTTCTGTGTCTGGCTTATTTCACTTAATGATCTCCAGTTCCATCCATACTGCTGAAAATTACATGATTTCATTCCTTTTTATAGCCAAATAGTATTCCATTGTAAATATACCACACTTTCTTTACCCATTTGTCTGTTCATGGACACTTAGGTTGATTCCATATCTTTGCTATTGTGAATAGTGCTGCAATAAGCAGATGAGTGCAGATATCCTTTTGATATACTGATTTCTTTTCCTCTGGATGAATACCCAGTAGGGGGATTGCTGGATTGTATGGTAGTTCTATTTTTAGTTTTATGAGAAGTCTCCATGCTGTTTTCCACAGTGGATGCACTAATTTACAATCCCAGCAACAGTGTGTAAGGGTTTCCTTTTCTGCAACCTCTCCAGCATGTTATTTTTTTGTCTTTTTAACAATAGCCATTCTGACTGAGGTAAGATGATATCTCATTATGGTTTTGATTTTCATTTCTCTGATGATTAGTGACGTTGAACATTTTTGCATATGCTTGTTGGCCATTTCTTTGTCTTTTGAAAAATGTCTACTTATGTCTTTAGTCTACTTTTAAGTGGGGCTAATTAGGGGTTTTTTTGTTGAGTTGCTTGAGATCTTTATAAATTTTGGATATTAGTCCCCTGTTGGATGTATAGTTTGCTATTATATTCTTCCATTCTGTTGGTTGTCCATTCACTCTATTGATTATTTCTTTTATTATGCAGAAGCTTTGTATTTTAATTAAATCTCATTTGTTTATTTTTGTTTTGATTGCCTGTGCTTTTGAGGTCTTATTCATAAAATCTTTGCCTAGACCAATGTTCAGAAGAGTTTTCCATACGTTTTCTTCTAGTATTTTTATAGTTTCAGGTATTACATTCGAGACTTTAGTCTATCTCAAGTTGATTTTTTAATATTTTGAGAGATAAAGGTCCAATTGTATGCTTCTGCATATTGCAATACAATATTCCCAGAACAATTTACTGAAAAGGGTGTCCTTTCCCCTGTGTATGTTCCTGTCGACTTGATCCAAAATAAGTTGACTGTAAGCATTTGGCTTTATTTCTACATCCTCTGTTCTGTTCCATTGATCTGTTGTGTCTTTTTTTTTTTTCCCAGTACCATGTTGTTTTATTTACTATAACCTTGTAATATAATTGAAGTCAGATGGTGTGATGCCTCCTGCTTTGTTCTTTTTCCTCAAGATTGCTTTTTTTGTTTCATATGAACTTTATAATTATTTTTTCTAGTTCCATGAAAAATAGCATTGATATTTTAATAAGGATTGCATTAAACCCATAAATTGCTTTAGGCAGTATGGTCATTTTAACAATATTAATTCTTCTGATCCAAGTGTGTGGGATGTTTTTCCATCTGTTTGTGTCATCTACAATTTCTTTTGTCAGTGTTTTCTAGTTATCCTTGTAGAGATCTTCCACCTCCTTGGTTTAATACATTCCTAGATTTTTTTTTATAGTTGGTGTAAATGGGAGTGCCCCCTTGATTTTGTTTTTAGCCAGATTTTTGTTGGCATATAGAAAGGCTACTGATTCCTGTACATTGATTTTGTATCCTGAAACTTTACATTTATCAAATCTAAGATTTTTTTGTGTGGAATCTTTAGGGTTTTCTGATATAATATTATAGCATTAGCAAAGAGAAACAACATGACCTTCTCTTTTCCAATTTGAAATCCTTTAATTTTTTTCTTTTGAATGATATAATATGATATCATGTAATATTATAACATTAGCAAAGAGGAACAACATGACATTCTCTTTTCCAATTTGGAATCCTTTTATTTTTTTTCTCTTGAATGATTGCTCTGGTGAGGACTTCCAATACTATGTTAAATAAGAATGGTAAAAGTGGGCATCCTTGTCTTCTTCCAGTTCCCAGGGGGAATGCTTTCAACCTTTCTGCATTATGTATGATATTACCTGTGGGTTTGTTGTATATGGCCTTTATTATATTGATGGATGTTCCTTCGTTGCTTAGTTTTTTGAGGATTTTTATCATGAAGCAATGATGAATTTTATTGAATGCCTTTTCTGCATCTATTGAGATGATCATATGGGTTTTGCCCTTAATTCTGTTTATGTAAGGTATCACATTTATTGATTTGCATATATTGAGACACCTTGGCATCCCTGTTGTAAATTACACTTAATCATGGTGTATTATCTCTTTGATGTGCTGTTGGATTCAATTTGCTAGATTTTGTTGAGAATTTTTGCATCTATAATATGTTCATCAGAGATATTGGTCTGTAATTTTATTTTTTTTGCTGTGTCCCTGTCTGGTTTTGGTATCAAGGTGATACTAGCCTTGTAGAATGAGCCAGAGAGAACTCCTTCCTCTTCAATTTTTTGGAATAGTGTCAGTAAGATTGGCATTGATAGAATTTGGCAGTGAATCCATCTGGTCCTGGGCTTTTATTTGTTTCTTGTTTTTTGAAGATTTTTTTATTACTCATTCAATCTCTCTACTCATTATATATATTTTCAGGTGTTTCATTTCCTCCTGATTCAATCTCAAGAGGTCATATGTTTCCAGGAATTTATCCATTTCCGCTAGGTTTTCTAGTTAGTGAACATATAGTAGTTTTTGATGATCTTTTGTATTTCTGTGATATTAGTTGTAAGTCTCCATTTTCACTTCTGATTTTATTTGGATCCTCTCTCAGTCTAGCTAGTGGTTTATAGATTTTGTTTATCCTTCTGAAGAACCAACTTTTCGTTTTGTTTATCCTTTGTATTTTTATTTGCCTCTAATTTAGTTCTGCTGTTATTTTTTTTCTTATGCTAACTTTGGGTTTGATATGTTCTTATTTTTCTAGTTCCTTAAGGTGTGACATTAGGTTGATAATTTGCGATCTGCTTTTTTGATGTAGGCATTTAATGTCATAAATTTCCCTCATAGCACTGCTTTCACTGTATCTCACAGGTTTTGGTATGTTGTGTTTTCATGTTCATTTTTTTTTTAATTTCCATCTTAGTTTTTTCATTGACCATTGTTCAGGAGCATGTAGTTTAATTTCCAGGTATTTTCATCATTTCTGAAGTTCCCTTTAGAATTGATTTCTAATATTATTCATTGTGGTCTGAGAAGATACTTGGTATGATTTGATTTTTTTAAAGTTTGTGAAGACTTGTTGCCTAAAATGTGATCTATCGGCCAGGCGCCGTGGCTCACACCTGTAATCCTAGCTCTCTGAGAGGCCGAGGCGGGCGGATTGTTTGAGCTCAAGAGTTCGAAACCAGCCTGAGCAAGACCCCATCTCTACTAAAAATAGAAAGAAATTAATTGGACAACTAAAAATATATAGAAAAAATTATCCAGGCATGGTGGTGCATGCCTGTAGTCCCAGCTACTCGGGAGGCTGAGGCAGGAGGATCACTTGAGCCCAGGAGTTTGAGGTTGCTGTGAGATGGGCTGACACCACAGCACTCACTCTAGCCCGGGCAGAAGAGTGAGACTCTGTCTCAAAAAAAAAATAAAAAATAAAAAATAAAATGTGATCTATCTTGGAGAATGTTCCATGTGCTGGTGAAAAGAATATATATTATGTATTTTTTGGGTAGAATGTTTTGTAAATGCCCGTTTAATCCATTTGGTATAAAGTCTAATTTAAATCCGATGTTTCTTTGTTGATTTTTCTTTCTCAGTGATCTGTCTAGTGCTGTGAATGGAATGTTGAAGTCCCCCACTGTTATTATATTCCTGTCTATGTCTTTCTTTAGGTCTAGTAATAACTGCTTTGTGAACCTGGGAGCTTTGAAGTTGGGTGCATATATATTTAGGATTGTTATATCCTCTTGCTAAATTGATCTTTTTATCACTGTATAATGATCTTCTTTGTTTTTTTTTATTGTGTTTGAGTTAAAGTCTGTTTTATCCGATATAAGTACAGGCAGTCCTGCTTGCTTTTGGTTTCTATTTGCATGGAATATCTTTTTCTACCACTTTACTTGTGTCTTTATGGGTAAGGTGAGTTTCTTGTAAGCAGCATGTAGTTGGATCATATTTTTAATCCATTCTTCCAATCTGTATCTTTTGAATAGCACGTTTAACCTATTTTTGTTTGAAGTTAATATTGATATCTGAGGCTTTATTCCTGTCATATTGTTGTTTTCTAGTTGTTTTATAAATTCTTTCCATTTCTCTTTTTGTCTTTGTGGTTTGATGAAATTCTGTGATGTTGCCATTCAAATCCTTTCTCTTGCTCTTTTATGTGATTGTTTTATAAGACCTGTGAGTTATATTTTCATGTTTTCGTGATGGTGAATATCTGTCATTTCCATGTTTAAGACACCTTTGGGCATTTCCTGTGGGGCTGATCTAGTGGTGATGAACTCCCTTGATGTTTGCTTGTCTAGGAAATACTTTATTTCACTTTCAATTTTGAAGCTTATTCTGGCAGGATATAAAATTCTTGTCTGACAATTTTTTTTCTTTCAGCACTTTGAAAATGCCATCCCATTCTCTTCTGGCCTTTAAGGTTTCTGATGAGAAGTCCATTGTTATTCTGATGCGGTTTCCTTTATAGGTGACTAGACACTTTTCTCTTGCTGGTTTTAAAATTCTTTCTTTCACTTTGATTTAGACATTCTGCATGTAATGTGCCATGGAGAAGTACTTTTTGCAATGTATTTGCCTGGGGGTCAGTGGGCCTCCTGTATCTGGATTTCTAACCCTCTTGCTAGACTTGAGAAGTTTTCATCAATTATTTCCTTAAATAGATTTTCTAAACCTTTTGATCTCTCTTTCCCCTTAGCGATACCAATAATTCATAAGTTTGGGCACTTTACATAGTCCCAAATGTCTTTATCCTTTTTTTTTTTTTTTAAAGTTAGAGTCGTTCTCTGTTATCCAGAAGGGAGCACAGTGACATGATGATAGCTCAGAACTCCTGGCCTCAAGTGATCCACCCACCTCAGCCTTTCAAAATGCTGGGATTATAGGCATAAGCCACTGGGCCCAGCTAGTCCAAGATGTCTTGAAGGCTTTGTTCATTCGTTTTTGTTCTATTTTCTTATTTTATTTTTGTCTGACTGGATTATGTCAAAAGACCTATCTTTAAGTTCTGAGATTTATTCTTCTACCTGGTCTAGTCTATTGTTGAAGCTTTCAAATATGTTTTGCATTTCCTTTAATGAGTTTTTAAATCCCAGAATTTGTTTGTTTTTTAAGGTATCTACCTCCTTGGTAAGTTTGTCATTCATATTCTGAATTAATTTTCTGCTTTCCTTGTATTGGTTTTCAGATTTCTCTTGCATCTCATTGAGCTTTACTAAAATCAGTATTTTGAAATCTTTGTCTAGCATTTTGAGATGTTCTTTTTGATTGGGATCTGTTGCTGGACAACTGTTGTAGTCCTTTGGTGATGTCATATTTCCTTTTTCATATTTCCTGTGTCCTTCCATTGATATCTACACATCTGATGTAGCAGTCACTTCTTTCAATTTTTTCAAGTTGCTTTTGTAGAGAATTTTTTCCTGAAAATATATAGTTCTTGTTGGCTTGATAGGACAGTTTGGGTTTGGTTTTTTTTCCTGTAGTAGTGTGATCTTTATATAATTCTTCAGCAGTACACAGGGACAATGGTATATGTGATTTCCTCAGTGGCTTACAGTATGGTTGGTTATTAGTTCAGGCTGTGGTGAAGTTTTGCTGAGGGCTTGGATGCCAGCTGAGCCAGTCTTTGGGTCCTGGTGGTAGCATCAGTGAGCTGAGTTGTGTTGCTATTTTTAGGCCCCGAACAGCATACACTGGCACTGCTGGTAGCAGATCCTAGAGGGCCAATTTTTGAGTCTCCAGGTGGCTTTCCCAGGACCTAATAGTGGGAGGGGTGGTCTGGATGTGTGGCCAGGTTCTCAGGTCCCTGAGCAGCAAGTGTGATGTAGGTGATGGCAGTAGTAGTGGTGGAGAAGCCCACTGGTACCATTGGCACTGCTGGTAGCTGTGGTGGGTTGGGTATGCTAGTCTGCAGTCCCATGGCCTCCAAAATCAGGGTGATGGTTGTGGTCCTAGGTGTGCTTAGGAGAGCTTTGTTTTCCTATTCCTCCCTGGCAAGGTGGCAGCTGAAGCCACACATCACCTCAAGCTCAGCCCAACATTGGATCATACTGCAATGTTAAACCCTCAAAATGGTGCCAGCTGTGAGCCTGCAACCAGAGGTGGTGGGGCCCTGCTCAGGCAAGCAGTATGGCCAAGAAGCTATAGGGAATGTGGTCCACTCATTTTTAGTCTCCTAGCAGCCCATTTTACAGTGGTGGGTTTTGTCCTACATATGCAAAGGAGAACCTGGTTTCCATGTCCCTCCTTGACCAGGCAGCAGCTGCTACCACATCAGCCCAAATTCAGCCCCAGGATTGGGCACAGCCCAGCATTAAACTCTCAAAATGGTGCCTTGGGCCTGAGACCTGGGAGGATTGGGCTCCTCCCAGGCAAGCAGCATGGACAAGAAGCTCTGGGGAGTACAGTCCACTCACATCTAAGTCTCACAGCAACCCATAGCAAAGTGTTGTGTATTGTCCTAGACATGCATCAGAGAGGCTGGTTTCCCTTTCCCTCCCCAGCCAGGTGGTGACTGCAACTGTGTTGGCCTGAATTCAGCTTCAGGGCAGGGCACAGCCCAGCATTAAACTCTCAAAATGTTGCCAGCTGTGGGTCTGCCACTAGAGAGGGTATGCTGCTCCTGGGAGGCAGCATGGGCAAGAAGCTGTGGAGAGTGCTATCCACTCACATTTCTGTTTCAACATCACCCCACAGCAGGGTGGTAGGTATCTCCCCAGAGTTGCATGAGAGCCCCCGTTTCCTCCTCTCCCTCCTCAGAGCAGCACAGTGGCAGCAGCTATGTCTGTAGATCCCCAGTATTTAGGCCCTCAGAATGGCACCCAGTTTGAAGCACACTAGGCTCAGATGCTTGTGGGATTGCATGTGGGTTCCCTTTCTGGAATAACATCTCTGTGCAATATCTAGGCAGCTCCCTATGTAAGGCTCAAGGCCAACATGGGTCAAGGTGTTCTCCTATAGCTAAGATTATAAAAGCCCTTTTCAGAGTATGAAGCCGGGGGGAGGGCGGTTCTCTTACTGTTTCCCCCCATCCATGAGCTTTTCCTGGCTCTTTGCCAGTCCCTGGCCAGTCGTTACTTACTTTTGGTGCTTCACATCACTTCTCTCGTAAATCCTACTGTTCTCTCCTAGACAATATGTTAGAAATGTGAATATCTACTTTACTATTTTGGTTCCTCTTTATGGAGGAGGCACATACTACCTACATCTAGTCAGCCTTCTATGTGTCTGTTTTTATTCCAATACCATGCTGTTTTCATTACTATAGCCTTGTAATATATCTTGAAGCCAGGTAGTGTGATGCCCCCAGCTGTGTTCTTTTTGCTCAGAATTCCTTTGGCTATTATGACTCCTTTTTGTTTTTGTTGTTCTATACGAATTTTAGAGTGCTTTGTGTTTCTCTGAAAAATGACAGTGGTGTTTAATGGGGATTGCATTGAATCTTTAGATTGCTTTAGGTAGTATGGTCATTTTAATGTTAATTCTTCTAATCCAGCATTGGAACATGGAATGTCCTTCCACTTGTTAGTGTCCTCTTCAATTTCTTTCATCAGAGTTTTCTAGTTTTCCTTGTAGAGGTCTCTCACCTCCTTAGTTAAATTTATTCATAGTTGTTTTTTTTCCCTGTAACTATTGTAAATGAGATTGCCTTCTTGATTTCTTTCTAAGCTAGTTTATTATTGGTATATAGAAATTGGTGTATAGAAATGCTACTGACTTTTGTATGTTGATTTTCTTTATCCTGCAACTTTATTAAATTTATTTGTCATATGTAAGAGTTTTTTGGTGGAGTCTTTGGGTTTTTCTAGATACAATACCATGTGCAAAGAGGGACAATTTGACTTCCATTTTTCTAATTTGGATGCCTTGTATTCCTCTTGCGTGATTGCTCTGGCTAATACTTCCAGAACTATGTTGAATTGGAGTGGTGAAAGTGGGCATCCTTTTCTTGTTCCAGTTCTCAGAGGAAAGGTTTTTAGCTTGTCCACATTAAGTAAGATGGTAGCTATGTGTTGATCATATGTGATCTTTATTATGCTGAGATATGTTCCTTCTATGCCCAGTTTGTTGAGAGTTTTTATCATGAAAGGATGTTGAATTTTATCAATGTTTTTACTACGTCTATTGAGAAAATCATATGGTTTTTGTCCCTCATTCTGTCGATGTCACATATCACATTTGTTGTTTTGTATATGTTGAACCAGCCTGCATCCCAGAGATAAATCCCACTTGATCATGGTGTATTTTTTTATGTGATATTGCATTTTGTTTCCTAGTATTTTTTCTGAGGATTTTTCATCTATCTTCATCAGGATTATTGGCCTGTAGTTTTTTCTTTTTTTGTTGCATCCTTGTCTGGTTTTGGTACCAGGGTAACACTGGCCTCATAGAGTTTGTTAGGGAGAATTTCCTCCTTTTTAATTTTGTGGAATAGTTTGAGAAGAACTGATGTTAGTTCTTCTTTGTTAAGTTTGGTAGAATTTGGCAGTGAAGGCATCCAGCTGTGGACTTTTCTTTTTTGGGAGAATTTTTATTACTGATTCAGTCTCTTTACTTCGTATTGGTCTGTTCAGTTTTTTATTTCTGTCTGATTCTGTCTTGGTAGGTTATATGTGTCCAGGAATTTATCCATTTCCTCTAGGTTTTCCAGTTTGTTCATGTATAGTTGTTCCTAAAAGTCTTCAATGGTTTTTTTATTTCTTTGATAACATTTGTAATATCTCCTTTTCTGTTTCTGATTTTATTTGGGACTTCTTTTTTTTTTTCTTTCCCTTGGTTAGTCTAGCTAAGAGTTTATCAATTTTGTTTACCTTTTCAAAAAATCAACTTTTCATTTCATGATCCTTTGTATTATTATTTTTTTAGTCTCCATTTCACTTAGTTCTTCTCTGATCTTTATTATTTCTTTCCTCCTAATTTTGGGTTTGGTGATGAGAAGTGTACATACTCTGTAGCTGTTGGATAAAATGTTCTTTAAATGTCTGTTAGTCTACATTATAGTTTAAATCCAACGTTTCTTTGTTAATTTTCTGTCTAGATGATCCGTCCAATGCTGGAAGTGGGATGTTGAAGTCCCCAATATTATTGTGTGGGAGTATATCTCTCCTTTTAGATTTAATAATATTTGCTTTAGGCCGGGCGCAGTGGCTCACACCTGTAATCCTAGCTCTCTGGGAGGCCGAGGCGGGCGGATTGTTTGAGCTCAGGAGTTCGAGACCAGCCTGAGCAAGAGCGAGACCCTGTCTCTACTAAAAATAGAAAGAAATTAATTGAACAACTAAAAATACATAGAAAAAATTAGCCGGGCATGGTGGCGCATGCCTGTAGTCCCAGCTACTTGGGAGGCTGAGACAGGAGGATTGCTTGAGCCCAGGAGTTTGAGGTTGCTGTGAGCTAGGCTGACGCCATGGCACTCTAGCCCGGGCAGCACAGTGAGACTTTGTCTCAAAAAAAAAAAAAAAAAAGATAGTATATTCTTGTTGTAAATAATTCAAATAATACAGAAATTACAAAGTAAGAAGCTGTCTGTAATTCTTCCCTCCTGCCTTCCCCCATTCAAATTCACCCCCAACCTAACCAAGCATGTGATGATGGATATGTTTACAGCATAAATGGTGGTGATGTGCACTTACCTCCAAACTCATCAAGTTGTATATGTTAAATATGAACAGTTTTTTGTATGTCAATCATATTTCAATAAAATGGTTTTCAAAAAATCACTAGCAAAGCAGATAAAGTTCAGATACCATTAAGAAATAGGCCTGAGCCCATGAGTTTGAGGTTACAGTGAGCTATGACGTCACTGCACTGTAGCCTGAGCAACAGAGCAAGACTGTCTCAAAAATCAAACAAAAAAAAACTAGTTAATTAAAATTTTTACAACTAATTGATCACAACCAGTTACATATTCCTTTGTTCCGTCTCCACTCCCACTCCTTCACTTGACTAGCCTTAAAAAAAAAATTCTCATAGATTTTTTCGTATATTATGGAAAAAAGAAACAAATCTCTTATGAAAGCTTTTCCTTTTAATAAAATAATGCATATAGTCCAAAAAAGTTAAGCCTATGAGCATGAGGGAAACTTGAGGGGTAATAAAAACATTCCGTAACTGGGTTACAGTGATGATTGTACACTTACAATGGGTGAATTATATGGTATTTAAATTATACCTCTATTTTTAAAGTTTGGTGTATGTATTTTTTCTATGCATACCTTTTTTTAAAATACAGAATCATCCAATAAATGGAACATTGAGATCTTTCCATGCTAGCACAAACAGATCTGTCTCACCCTTTTTAATAGCTGCATAGAGTTCTGCTGTCTAACTGTACCATAATTTACTTAAACATTTCTCTAGTAGTAGGCATTTAGGTGGTTTCCAATTTTTTGTCATCATAAACAGTACTGCATTGAGCATGCATATGCAAGCATCTTCGTGTATTTATCTTTTTGTATTTCCTTAAGATAAAATTCAATGAGTGGAATTGATGAATCAAAGACTATATTAAATTTTTTTTACCTGTATTGCCAAATTGGCCTCTTTTGGTTGTACCAATTTACACTCCTATCAACAATGCATAAGAATGCCAATTTTACTACACTCTCAACAACACCAAGCTATTACCCATCTTTTTCATCTTTGCCAAGCTGATAGCCCCAAAATAACCTGTCATTTCAATTTAGAATTCTTTGATTATTAATGATGTAACACCTTTTCATATTTATATTGACAACTTTTATTTCTTATTTTATGAATTGCCTCATCATATCAATGAATGATGCCAAATAATGTTAGTATTCTATAAATGATGTATCGATCTAACACACTTTGGTGAAATGATCATGGAGTTAATAAAAACTTATACATTTTCACCATAAAATTATAGCCACAGAAATTATTTAATAATACTAAAATATCACTTAAGCAGATTCATATTTTCCCGGTAAACACCATAATATACAGTGTTTATGTTATTTATAAATCATAGTTTGGCTTCCCTGAACTTTTAGACCTTAAAAGTAAGGTTTAACCAGTTACCATGTATTCTTTTAATACACAATTTTTTGGCTCCACTCACCTTAAAAATAGTTTAAGACATTCTCTTTAAACAGCTTGGTGAGGAGAGTACTATCTTCCCAATTTACCTGGGAAATAATCTTCCTTAATAATAATGAGGCTATCATTAAAAATTGGAAATTTAGTACTGAGTGCTTGCTACATGCCAGGCACTGTGCTAAGTGGTTTACACACATCATTTTATTTAAACCTCATACCAACCCTATGAAGTATGTATTATGAAAATTCCTATGTAAAACAGAGGAAAACTGAGGCAAAGAGTTAAATAACTTGGTATGACTTCACAGATAATGGTAGATTTGCAATTAAATCTAAATCTTGGTAAACCTAACTCCCTAGTATTTAACAACTCCACGAAGACTGTCTTCTTACCCTCACTGAGCTTTTGTAATAGCTATCTCAGAGGACGGAGACAGCTGCCACTGTAGTGTCTTTCTCCTTTCCTTCTTAATTTGAAAACGTACTCTACTCCCTGTCTGTACTTTGTTAGCACCCAAGCACATATGCGTGTGTGTGTATGTGTTTATATGTGAATATATATGTGAATGTGTGTGTGAACATGCATGTATGTTTTGTGTAAACATGTGTATGTGTGTGAATATATGTGTGTGTGGGTATATGCAGGTGTGTTTGCATGGGAGCATGTGTATATCTGTGTATGCAGGCAAAGTGTCTGTATGTTTCTCCCTCTAGACTGAAAGTACTTTGAGGGCAGGGACAATGTCCTACTCATCCTTGTACCCACTACATCTAACCCAGTGTCTTCCTATTTCATAATTTATCCTTGAATGGATGAATGAAAATTTTAAAATTTTATACCTAGTGAAAGAAATTACATGTCAGTTCCTTTCCCCTTCATTATGTCTAACTTACACATTAAATTTACTAGTTAGTTCTTTAAATGCTACTGTGTAGGTTAGATGGAAATAACAAATTCCTTTGATGTACAAGTACTCTGTGACATAAATACATTTTTCTATCCTTCTGGAGTTATATTTTTAGAAAGGAATTTTTTCAGGTATTTTAAGAAAGTAACCTGCAATTATGAAAATTATTCTCCTGAAATAGAATTGTGTATGATTCAGAAAATTCCAATTCACATTTTTGGTCATATTTTCCCTAGTTTAAAAACAAAAAAGGTAAACAAATCACCTGATTTAAGCTTTTTTTGTTTCAAAAAAGAAATCTAAAAATATCCTCCCTTCTAATTCATTTCCCTGTCTGCGTCATACAGAGCTGTTACACACACACTCCCACCTTCTCCTCATCCCTAGTAACTTCTGCTAGCATGAATCATAAGCATTTGGCAGTGTAATGAGAAGGCTTAACATATCCAAGTCTTGAGAAATTAGAAAATAAAAACTGTATAAGCATATTTCTTTTACCAGTGGTATTCAAATTCCTGTTTAAAAATCTAGACACCATGACATCTTTTGAACTTTAAGTACTTGAATGGTCAACATTATTATTATTATTATTATTATTATTATTTTGAGCCAGAGTCTTGCTCTGTCACCTAGGGTAGATAGAGTACAGTGGCATCATCACAGCTCACTGTAACCTCCAATTCCTGGGCTCTAGGGATCCTCCTGCCTCAGCGTCCCAAGTAGTTGGGACTATAGGCGCACATCATGACGCCTAGCTAATTTTTCTATTTTTGGTAGAAATGGGGTCTTACTCTTGCTCAGGTTGGTCTTCAACTCCTGACCTCAAGCAGTCCTCCCACTTCAGCCTCCCAGAGTGCTAGGATTACAAGCATAAGCCACCTCACCCAGCCTCCCTACTTTTATGTATTACATTTATTCTATCTTTGTTTCATAAGACATATGGTTGATGTGATAGTTTTGATCATTGCCTCAAAATTATCTGCCCTGGCATTTTCTCTGTGACATTGGGCAAGCTACTTCGCCACACTTTGTGGCCTACACAGGAATTTCACTTTTAACAGGTATCTTCAGAAATATAAAATAATTCAGAATGACCCAGAAAATGGGGTAACTCCTAAAGTAAAATTTTTGTAGCACTTCACCTTGTCAAAATGCCTATATGATCTCTAAGAACTTTGCAATTGTAAAATTCTATTTTCACCGTGCCCCTAATTTTAGTTGCCTTATGTACTAGTAAAGTAATTGTGTTCGTTTTTCTGACATAATTGTGACTGAAGAGTCAATACATGCAGTTAGTAATTTCAAAAAGAAGGACATACAGTATCCATCAAAATTCATGGAGGACCCTGTTTCCACTGAAAACTATTCTCAGGGTAACCCTGAGGAAATTTGCCTAGTAAGATGGGAAAAGACTGCCACAAGCACCAGGGAGAGAGGGGGAAATTTTCAGAGTAATATCAGTGGCTATCCTGTAAAAGAAATTTTCAGGTTTCTGCTGTAAAGAAATAACTACCCTACCTGAGTCCCTACTACTGTCGTACTCTTCCTCTTTTCCTCTTCTAATCTCTCAGGACCTAGTACCTCTCCCAGGTTCTTAATGAAAACTTTCTTACTGTGCATTCCTGTTTCACAAAGCTGTTAGGACAGTTACAAACCACAATTGGAGGCTTATTACGTTAAATTATTAACACCGTCATGAGGCACTGTCTATTTGTCTTGGAAATCCCAATCTTTTCTATTTCCATGGCTCATATTTCATGTTACTACAGGAGGAAATTAACCAATGTAGATTTCTATTAGAGGCAAATGTATTCTTGCATTTTATACCAATGTCAACTTTGTAAAATGGTCATTTCTAACAAAAATGAACCAAATGATTTGTGATTGAGGGTTCAGCTGAATAAAAAATACATATTCTAGAGTTGACTCTTTAAATAACTATTTAGAATTGCTATCTTTCATTCAGTCATTCGTTCAACAGATAGTCATCAGTTTTCTACTGTATGCCAGGCAGTATCCTTAGGACTGAAGAATCAGCCAAACTCAAAACAGATAAAAAAAGAAAAAGAAATCCTTGCAGTCTCTTGTTATTTACATTCTAGGCGAGTAAGTGGGATTTAGGCAAATAATATGAGAGAGATTATTTTTTAACCCAGTGATATTTGGTAATTTCTGGAGACATTTTTAGTTGTCACAACTAGGGGAGGGGATGCTATTGACATCTGGTAGGTAGAGGCCAGGAATGCTGCTGAACATCTACAATGCACAGGACAGTTCAAAGAATTATTCAGCTAATGTTGAGAAACCCTGTACTGATCTTTGGTATTAAAGGTCAAGATGTTGGTTACCCTTGAGGGAGTAGTGACTGGAAGAAGACATAAAGGGGGCTTCTGGATGCTGATTGAATGGGTGAGATTACTATGCAAAAATTCGCTAAACTTGGGACTTATAATCTGTGCATTTTCCTGTATGTATAATTTTAACATATAACCCCTCCATTTGAAACTCCTCCTATCAAAAGATAAGAGTTTATGTCCCCTCCTCTTGCATCTTGGATCTGTGACTGCTTAACCAACATAATACAGCAAAAGTGACATCGTGCCAGTTTCCAGACCCAAGCCTTGAGAAATTAGCAATTCCCACTTCCTGTTACCTGGGACACTCTGTCCTAGAACCCACTACCCATGCTGGATGCAGTGGCTCACACCTGTAATCCCATTGCTTTGGGGGGTGAGAAAGGACGATCACTTGAGGCCAGGAGTTCAAGATCAGCCTGGGCAACATAGTGAAACCCTGTCTCTACAAAAAATAAGAAAAAATAGCTATCACGTGCTTGTAGTCCCAGCTATTAGCAAGGGTGAGGTAAGAGGATCACTTGAGCCCAGGAGTTTAAGGCTGCAGTGACCTATGATCTCGCCACTCCACTCTAGCCTGGGCAACAGAACAAGACCTTGTCTCCAAAAAAACTTAAAAATAAGAAATAATTTACAAAATAGAACCCACCACAGTGCTCTGAAGAAGCCCAAACTACCCATGGAAAGGCTCATGTGGAGACCTGTACCCTCAGTCATGACTGAACTCCCAGCTGACAGTCAACATCAGCTTGCCAGCAACATGAGTGAACCATCTCCTGAACGTCATCTTTCATCTCCTAGTCAATCTACCCCTGCTGACACCATGCAGAGAAAAGACAAGCTTTTCCCCTTGAGCCCCACCCAAATTGCAGATTCATGAGCTAAAAAAAGAGATTGCTGTTAAGCTACTAAATTTTAGGGACGTTTAGTATGCAAAAATCTGTAAATGGAATAATATTAAGTAAATTTAAATTTTACTCTAAAAAGGAGGCCGGGCTTGGTGGCTCATGCCTATAATCCTAGCACTCTGGGAGGCCGAGGCGGGAGGATCAATTGAGCTGAGGAATTACAGACCGGCCTGAGCAAGAATGAGACCCATCTATACTAAAAACAGAAAAATTAGCTGGGCATGGTGGCATGTGCCTGTAGTCGCAGCTATTCAGGAGGATCACTTGAGCCCAGAAGTTTGAGGTTAGAAGTTTGAGGTTGCAGGGAGCTACAATGATGTCACTGCACTCTATCTACCATGGGTGACAAAGTGAGACTCTGTCTCAAAAAAAAAAAGTACCGTAGTCACATAACTTTGGGAGACTCTTGGTTAGATAAAGTTTTAAAAGTTTCTCTTACTGCAGAACTTTTAATGCGATAATGTGTTTTGTGTTTCTGCACAAGAGTATCCAGTGTTTTTCAAACATTTTTAATCCCAGAATCTATATTATAAAGTGCCATCTTGCATGATTGGTGTTCAAGGGACCAGACTTTAAGAAAACCACACTAACTTTTCAGTACTTCAGTAATTGAAATTCTAATCCTTAGAATTGCAAAGAGTTAACACCAGAATAGTTTTAATTTGAAAATTAATGTTATACTGTTAATTCTGATAATAAAGTAAAATACCCTAAATTTGCCTAATGAAAAAATTTTAAACTATTTGAAAAGCTTTAATGACAGTGTAAAAGTTTAGATGACACTTTGGTAGTTATTCCAAAGTCCCTGAGGTCATAATCAAGGGCTATTAAGTTTTTGTGAAGAAATCTAAATTCTAGGTGGGGGCAGTGGCTCACTCCTGTAATCCTAGCACTTTGGGAGGCTGAGGCAGGAGGATTGCTTGGTGACAAGAGATCAGCTTGGACAACAAGGCCAGACCTCATCTCTACAAAAAATAAAAAAGATCAGCCAGATGCAGTGGCACCTGCTACTCAGGAGGCTGAGGCAGGAGGATCCCTTGAGCCCAGGAGTTCGAGGCTGCAGTGAGCTACAAGCCCACTGCTGCACTCTAGCTTGGGTGACAGAGAGAGACCCTGTCTCTAAAAAAAATTTAAAATTAAAAAAAAAAATTCTCTTTTTCCTTGGAAAGTAATAGTAGCAATATAATCTGACTCAGATGTGGAATGTAATAGAATACTTTCCATGGTTCCTTAAATTCTTACTTGATCTTAAATTGAGCTACACAACATAGTTCTAATATGATAATACAAAGTTGCATATTTATTTGTCCGGGTCTTAAAAACAACATTGGACTGAAGTGGATAAATT
>CAUYSK010104958.1:0-15945 GCA_963575035.1 Avahi laniger
CTAGAATTTACATTAGAAAATGAGCAGTCAGTGTATCTCATTTGATAGTGTTGGAGCCAGTGGCTGATTTCTGATGTCAGCTCACCTAGACGTTCTCTGGGTTTTACTGACTCGCTGCATCACCGTGACTGGGGGGAGGGGAGTGCTTCTCTCTGGGCCTAGTTATCCCATCTGTGAAAGGAGACGACTCACCCTCAGCCATCCCTGTGTCATTGTGGCCTTCTCAGGAATTCAGAGGCAATAGCTTTTGAACTCCTAAACAGGAAGAACGCACTTCGAAAACGATGGGATCTGGCAATGTTGCATGTTACCTAGAGGTTAGGTGCTAAAGACAGACGAAAATTTAGAATAATCAAAATTACCCTTGGAACTGTTGTAAATTGTCCAACAAGGATGCTCAGAAATCATGGTCTTATAGATAGATATAGCTGCAATAATATGGATGTGTCAACACATAAACTATACACAGACTATGCATAATAGAGCAACATATAAAATGTAATTGTGTGCTGATTTTGAGTTACATAAAGAGAGGAGAGCATGTAGCTGAATTTGGGTGTTGACCACACCCTAGATCCTGGCCCACTGTAACAGTACTGAATATTTTTGCTTTTCTGGGGAGGGAATTCGTGATAAGAAATTCAGTTTTAAGAGTCAGAGGGTTAAGTTTCTGAACTCTCACATAAGCTTTATTTGAAGGGTAGCTCCCCTATTGTTCCACAAGAATAATGGAGAAGCCAGCACAGAGGGAAACTCTAGTGATATTTTATCATAGATAGATAAAGAATAAAAATGCTCTTAACTGGCTGACAGCAGTAGACCTTTAGAAGAGTGACCATCTCATGAGTCTACAGTCTCACTCGCCCAGGGCCAGTTACCCTGAGAGAATAGTACTGGCAACAATAGCAGTGAAAAGCAACATTTATGACAGCTTTCTGCGTTCCAGACACTGCACTGAGCCTTTTATACCTGCTGTTTTATCCGAGCTCGGTACTATTAACACTATTCCCATTTCACTGATGGGGAAACTGTCAAGTTCAAGGTCACACAGCTATAGCAAGCACAGGACCCAGGAGCAAATGCTAGCAGCCTTATTCCAGAGCCCACGATCTCAGAAGGACACATAAAACCGACACTTTCTTCCTGTTCCCTCCCTTTCACACCTGGACAAGCCATTTTACCTTTCCAAATTTAAATTTCCGCACCTATAAATCAAAGACAGTGTTGTCGGAATGGGAATATTGAGCAAAGGCCATGAATCAATGCAGGGGGAGTCTTGCAGCTCTACAGGGATGAACATTTTCAGGTAAGTGTTGATTTAAACACTAAGATTAGGGGCATAATTGGGGCACAGCTTTCTGCTGCCGCTCCCAGTGACAGCTGGTCAAAGAGACGAGTCCACGCCATGCTCAGTAGGACCCCCCAGCTCCCCTAAGCTCAGGCACTGCCCCTTTGTCAGAGGCTGGGGGCTGGGGATAGTGAGGGTAGGGTGGATGTACCCCTTTGATCCTGGAGTCCTTTTTATGGCTAGGGGTGTTTCTGACTTTTCTTCTGATCTAAGAAGTCTTCAAACAGCATCCCGACCTCCTATTCAGGAAGGGCTGAGTCAGTACCCATCAAGGAAACGAACACTAAATTTGTTGACTTGAAAAAAAAAAAAATCGTGGATTCCTGCCCATTAAACTCATTGCTCAGATACCAATTCATCTGAAGAAAAAAAAATTGCCTTAATGAATCCCATTGAGCCCAGGATCTAAGAATGAGGCAGAGTTAAGAATAAAAGACGTTTTTCTGCAGGGAGAAGAGACACTATGATAGGCAGTATCCTGGGATTGTTACGAGGCACTTACTGAAATGACGGGAACCTTGGGAAAGAAGGCAAGACGCTTGTCTGCATGGCAGGGAAAAAGAAAACCAGCTCAGTTTGTTCTTACCTCAAAGGCAGATTTTGACATGTGTCCAGGGGTAGAAGGGGGCCCTGAGGTCCAGCTGGGATTAGCGCCCACCTAGCCAGGTGCCTGGTGGCGGGGTAGGGGCTGGTGGTTGAGCGCGTTTTGGTCATGGCGGCATCCACCGTGGTGAGTGAGGAGAGGTGCTGGCCCTGAGTTGGAGTTTGGGCTCCTCCCTGCTGGCTGTGGGGCTTCCACATCACCTCTCGGTGCCTCGGTTTCCAAACACCTCTCTGCACTCTCAGGAGACACAGATCAAATCCATGACTGCGCCTTATTTCAAGACCTGTTGAGTTATCTCTGGCTCTGTCCCTTTTTGCACAGATGTGGAGAATGAGGTGAAGAGATTTATCCCAAGCCAGTGTCGCCATCATATTGAAAGAGCTTGCAATGAGTTAGTACCAACCTGTACACGTGTAATTGCACTTCTGCTTCTTTCAAGAGACTTTAAAAAAGAGAAATTTGAAAGCTTAGAAAAAAGGATCAGAGAAGAAGGCTTGGGACTCTTAGCTATTAAAATTTATTATTCCTGTGGTTGTCCAGTTCATCTACGGACATTGCTTTCTTCTTGTCTTTTTCTAGTGCTCTGATGCTGGGAGACCACACAGTCCCCTGCCTACTGAATACAATTATGGCTCAAGGTTGTTCAGTGATAAACCATGAGCTATTTTACGCTTTCACCAATAAATAAATAAATAAATAAAACTTAGCAAATGAGGTAATGAACATGAACATCGTGTCTTGCTTATGATTACTATGTAATTAATTCATGTTTGTAAGGAAAAAACACATTTAGTGTCTGCCATATGTGGCTTTGTTTTTTCACATTTTTTTGTTTGTCAGTGAGAAGAAAGGTTATTTTCCATCAGAAAGCTGATAAGAACTGTCTTCGCCTTGTGAGAGCGAAGCTGCCTTGTTTTTTAGGGAGTTGTAGTTTCACAAGGAAGGAAGGTGAGAGTGAGAATCATTCGTTCTGCAGAAACGGGTCCCCCACCTGGTGGTTTCTGACTATGGCCACAGCCACGGTGACGGGGGCGTGCCTTGATGGCACTCAGCTCGCAGCCATGGTTGCCAGATATTCTGAAATTTTAGCAGAAACTGGAAATCTGGCTTTATAGCTAACGTCTCCCAATTTTCAAATTTTGTCAGTTGTTGCTGTTATTAATAATATTGTTTTAAATTGTGAGACCCAAGCAAAACAGGAGGGCACATTGGTTTCTGGAGCCTGGGTGGAGAAAGGCATTGGTACAGCTTTGGGGCAGGGAGATCCCTTTTGTTCTGTTGTTCCAGATGCTTCTCTCACTCCTGCTCATAGTGGCCCTGAAGAGGGAAGATCTACAGGGAGCCATGCAATCTGAGACCCTAGCTCTTCTTTAGACAGTCACTGTTTCGTGCTTTAGGGGGACTTCAGGGTGTTTCATGAAAAACAATGAGGTGACATCTGAAGTAATTAGGTTTTTTTATTTTATTGCTTTTTAATTTTAACTTTTAATATTTATGGATACATAAGAGTTGTACATATTTATGGGGTACATTTGATATTTTGATACAAGCATATGATGTATAATGACCAAATCTGGGTAATTGGATTCTATCACCTCAAAAATTTATCATTTCTTTGTGTTGAGAATATTCCAATCCTACTCTTCTCTAGGTATTTTAAAATGTGCAACAAATTATTGTTAACTGTAGTCACCCTATCGTGCTACAAACACTAGATCTTGTTCCTTCTATTTAATTGTATTTTTGTACCTATTAACCGCTCCCTCTTAGTCCCCCTCCCATGATTAATTAGTTCTAACACCCAAAGGCAGGAGCTATGAATACAAACTGGTGACTTCACCATCCCTGGCCGGCAGAAGGGTTTCTTTCGTCTACACAGCCCTTTCGTCTACACAGCCTGTCTCTCCAGACCCTGACTCCAACTCACCCCTTTTATTGCACAGCTGGCAAGCTGCCCCCAGTTTTCTGACCTGCTGGATCCTTGCAGGCATTTGATAAACAATCTCTTCTTTAAGCCGTTGGTTAATAGCATCTCAGGAAAAACAATGCGTGCACAGCTGGGTGTAAGTCTCCTCTGGAAGGGGACAAAGGAGGACAAGGCAGGCCCTGGGCCAAGAATGGAGGAATGCAATTCTTCTGCTTTCCAATTCAGTGTTCCTTAAAAGTTCTCCATCCCGCAACATAAAAATCTGCAAGGCCTCAACATCTTCTGCATATTTTGTCACCTGGCCACATCTTACTGATCCCATAGGTCACAGCACAACTTCTAGGCCCCAGACCAGGGTTTATTTGTTCTGCTTCCGTGTTCCCACAACAGTCTGGGACTAGCTCAAGCACCTCTTCCACCGTCTTTACGAGCTGCTGGTTGAGGGAGCTGCAGTCGCAAGCTGCTACAAGTAGGGGTATTAGTTTGCATTCCCTTCGGTCTCCTTTGTACCTAGAATATTTTCTATTTTCTGACGTTTTTCTAGAAGGGGCTCAAAAATGTTTGTCAATGAAGAAAGAAGGTCTCTTCAAAGTGGATGTTTGTGTATCATGGAAAACCTTTCTGATTTTGCAATTTTGCCATGAACACTTCCCCATAAAAATTGTGATAGAGCAGGTTGAGCTTTGCGTTCTTTATTCCCTTTGCCATCTTTTTGTTGTGGTTGGAGAAGCAGGAAGAGGAGGCAAGAGAGAGTTTGGAAAGAACGGTTCTGAGACATTCCCCATTTACATTATCTGTGCCATTGATGGGGAATTAAAACTCAGCCCACTCTCCAATGGCATGTTCAGCAAACCCCTGACTGCAGGAATCCAATCCGTCAATTAAGTATCAGAGCAGGAGATCTGGATACTGGGTCCCCTCCAGCTGACCACCGCTGGCTGGGTGGGAGGCAGGGCCGGGAGAGAAAGAGCCAGGATGGGGGAGGGCAGGAGGCAGGGGAGGGCTCTCCATGGGAACTTCTCCCTCCCGCCCTTCCAAACCATAAATTAACAACAGTGGACCTTGTTAAGTGCAGCTTCACAAATTAATATGAAATATAGTGCTTTTTCATAAGCTTGAGAACCAGATTTAAAAGCATATTGGTGTTTGTACACAGCAGGCCGTAATGATCCATTATCCTGCAGACAGAGGAGCTTGCAGCAACACATAAAGAAGATGCAATTGGGCCATCTGCTTTGATTTCCGCAGCGTCCCCAGAGATCCAAGGGAGGAGCTGACAGTACTCTCCATCTGCCTTTACATTATCAATTACAGTTGAATTATGCCACATGCTGGCAGATACGGATGGGAGATTGTGGCACCTGAAAAATATAGAAGAAAATCCATATGTTGGGAGCCAGCTGTTTATTTACAAGTGCTTGACATATTTCCTCACTTTCTCTGCTGTTGCCTTTTTTAAGGTTCCTAGAGACATTTCAGTTTAGTGTGAACTTGAGAAGAAATTAGGTGTAACAGCATAGCACCACATGAATAATATTTCAGTTTCCTTTTTTACAGTTGAAATGCACACGGAGCAAAAAACATCAGGTTGAACAGATTTTAAATTATGAAAAAAAAAATAAGTTGCGAAAACATCTGGGGTGGCTGCTACAGCTTGTTATGTTTATAAAACATGTTGGAACAGGCGGGGCCGCGTACACTGTACATTTTTGGCAGCTTAGAAATCACGTGTAAAACTGTAACTTTTATGAAATGGTAAGTGTTTATGAAAGCTTAGGGAGAGGGGAGGTAGAAAGTCAAGTGGCCAGCACGTTCATGAAGTTTCTTATCCCAACTTCTAGGAATGCTGCTTGAAGGATGCAGTGTTCTGTTTTGTTTTGACTTTTTCTTTGCTTTTTTTTCATTTTCTACAAGGGACTTAATTTATTCCTGGTTCCTTTGGCTCTAGATTGGGGAGGTGGAGGGCCACCACTTTGATTCAGTCGTGCTTGGATTTTACAGTATGAGATTCCTTCCCACTGCGTGGGAATTTACACTTCGTTTTCATTTCACGCCATGTTCTCTACCCACATCTATTCAACCGAGGACAGTCTGGGTGCACGTGTTTGCTCAGCTTGGGGTTGCCACTCAGTGCATGTAGAAGTCGGGGGAAGAGATACCGAGACCCAGCACTTGCAGGTGGTGGAAGGTAAGGGGTCTCACACTGGCTGTGAAGGGAGGCGATCTTTTGAGATGCCCTAGAATGAAGAGACTGAGGTTGGAAGTCAAGCCCCAATTTTCTACTCTTCACTTAGCACTCAGGGCCAATTCAGAGTGATGCCTCTTGGTCTTTCGTCTAACTCTTTCGAGGTTCCAGCACTTAACACTTTCTTTCTTGCATTATACTTTTTTAAATTTCAGAATATTACAGGGTACAAACACTTTGGCTACATATATTGCCTTTGCACTGCCCAAGTCATTGCTGCAAGTATGCCCAACCCCCAGAGAGTGCGAACCGCACCCATAAGATGTGAATTTACCCATCCCCTTCTCCCCCCCCACCGCCCAACACCCAATGAATGTTACTTCCATATGTGCACGTAAGTGTTGATCAGTTAGTGTCAATTTAATGGTGAGTACATGTGGTGCTTGTTTATCCATTCTTGGGATACTTCACTTGGCAGAATGGGCTCCAGCTCCATCCAGGATAATACAAGAGGTGCTAGGTCGCCATTGTTTTCTGTGGCTAAGTAGAATTCCATAGTATGCATATACCACATTTTATTAATCCACTCATGGATTGGTGGGCATTTAGGTTGTTTCCACATCTTTGCAATTATGAATTGTGCTACTATAAACATTCGAGTGCAGATGTCTTTATTACAGTATGTCTTTTTTTCCTGTGGGTAAATACCCAGTAGTGGTATTGCTGGATCAAATGGTTGTTCTACTTTTAGTTCTTTGAGGTATCTCTATATTACTTTCCACAGAGGTTGTACTAATTTGCAGTCCCATCAGCAGTGTATGAGTGTCCCTATCTCTCTGCATCATGACAGCATTTGTTGTTTGGGGACTTTTTGATAAAAGCCATGCCTTCTTTCAGGAAGCTCCTAGTTAGTTAATGACCTTAAAAGTGTAAGGTCTTGACTCTTGCATTATACTTTTGATGTACCTTACACTTTTGAGATCATTAACTAACTAGGAGCTTCCTGAAGGAAGACATGAACTTACTTATTTTTGCTTCTTTCTTAAGATCAGCGTGACACCTGGCATTTCCTGGATATTCACAAAATGTTGGATGAACAAATGAGTGAGTGAATGAATGATGCCTTAAGGAATTTCTGTATGTTATATAACAGGCTTAGTAGGGCAGGTGCAAAATCTAGGAGCTGAAGAATTCTCTCAGCTTGTGATGTGGTTATGGGGATACCAGCTTTGCTGCTAAGGACACCTCTTCTAGCCCGGCTGCCACAGGCAAGAGCATGCCTGTCTCTTTGTGACCTGTGCTCCGCTCCCTGGAGAAGACAGGACCACCATGGGGGGGTGTGTCCACAGGTGATGCTTGTTATTCTTCGCCTTTGTCCTCACAGCGTCTCAGCCACTGAGGTCTGCTGACTTTCTCCCTGTCTCCTCTTGGGTCCTTCCTGTCTGTGTTCATGACATACAGGCTCATTCACAGTTTCCTGAGAATGAGGTCACATGCACACAATGATCTCCATGATCCTTCACGGTGAAAGTTCAATGCACAAATCCTACGGTACTAGCGTGTAAGAATTTGCGGGGCCCAGTGTAAAGTGAAAATGTGAGGCTCCCTGATCAAGAATTAAGAATTTTCAAGATGGTGACAGCAGAGCATGAAGCCAAGCACAGATCCCTTCCTTGTGAGCGTGTGCCCTTCTCGGGCAACTGCGCGGGTCACGCACCCATGAACCTGGCTTTGCTAGTGCTGCTGGTGGCCCTGGTGCCGGGCCCACCGCTCCCTCCATGGTTTCTCCTTCTCTTCACTTTCTTTTCCTCTTTTCTGTGTCCCCCGGTCTTTCCCCATCCTCCCTCCTACTCTTCCCTCTTCATCCTCCTTCTCTTCCTCAAGACATTACGCAAGAGTCTCTCACCTGTTTCCTGTCCCCCTCTTTCCCTTTGCCCATTTTTGGTCACTCAGGTACTGAATGGAGCCTCGTTAATGACAGTGTCATCAATTTTCTTTTCTACTGCCGATTCTCTTCTTTTTTCCTTTTTTTTTTTTAAGTTGGGATAAGCCTAGATACAAAAATAATAGTTTCCATTTGATGATGTCTTATGTATTTAATATTTATTTATTTATATTTTTTATTAGTACACAATAGATGTATAATTTTCGGGGTACATGTGATAACTTAATACATTCATGTAATTTGTAAAGATTAAATCAGTATAATTGGATATGTAGCACTTCAAATATTTATCTTTTCTTTATGCTAGAAATATTCAAATTATTCTCTTCTAGCTATTTGGAAATGTACGATGGATTATTGTAAACTATGGTTGCCCCACTGACCTATGGATCACTGCATCTTATTTCTTCTAACTAGTTGACGTGGTTCCCAATCCCTCTGTCAAGAGACCTAACCCAACTGTGTGTACTTTGGAGAGTGGCTGTGTTGCTGCAATAACAATACAAATAAATACACAGGAAAACATACTCACCATTTGGCGTGTTCCCTGGAACATCGTAAGTGCTCACAGAACGTCAGTCTTTTCATCCTTCCCCCCACCTGTCCTCATCACTATTGCAGTTGGTTCCAGCCAGAGTTCGTAGGTCTAGTCACAGTTTTCTCTTGTCCGTGCTATGATATTTCCTCCTATTCGTTTGTTTTGTATTTGTTTATTCAACATCATTTATTGAATCCCTGTACATACAAAGGTGGAAAAAGATCAGGACATCTTTTATTATTTTTGAACATTTTTGATTATTTTTTCTGTCCTTTCTTTCCTATCCATAATCTCCTTTGATCCTCACATCTTGCTTATGAGAAAAGGTATAGCAACGAAATTGCTCAGAGAGGTCTTGAGCTGGCTAAATTATATTGCAGGCTGGCGGCCAAGCCAGGATTGGAACCCAGCATCTGCATGTACCTGAGCTAATGCTCCGTCACCACGGTGCAGGGGCTTTCGAGCTAGCCCTTGAATTCTTTCCAGATGGTGACAGAGACTTTTACTCCATTTGCACCTTCCACTGACTCCAACTGAGCATGCAGAGCAGGCAAAATAAAAATGAATGAATGCTCCATTGGTTGATATCCTTGGGAATTCTCATCTATTGCCTTCTAACAAACCATCATATTCTGATGGCTCAAAACAGCTGCTACTACTTGCTTCAGATTCTGCCATTTAGGCAGCACTCTAAAGGGAGAGTTAGCTCCTTTCTGGTCCATGTAGCATCAGCTGGGATGGCTCCAGCATGGCTGGCGAATCCACTTCCAAGATGACTTACTCATATGGATGGCAAGCGGGAGGGCCGGCTGCCAGCTAGGAGCTAGGCAGGGGACATTGGCCATGTCTAGGTTCTCCTTCATGGGGCCTCTTCACCTGGCTGGCTTGGCTTTTATACAACATGGCGGATAGATTCCCAGAGGGAGCATCCTGAGGTCACCAGTTCCAAGAGGACATGTCCCAGTGTCCAAGCCTACACTGCCCCATACAATAACCACCAGCAACATGTGAATACAGAGCACCTGAAATGTGGCCACTCTGAATTGAGATGTGCTTTAAGTGCAAAGCATGCAAGAGATTTTGAAAATATAGTCTGACAAATAAAAGGTAAAATATCACTAGTACTTGTTGAAGAAATATTGATTATATTTCAGAGTGATACTATTTTGATTAAATAAGGTATACTATTAAAATTAACTGCCTCTCCTTCTTTCTTTAATGTGGCTACTAGAAAATGAAAATCACATCTGTGGCTCCCATCATATTCTATCGTTCTGGTCCTCGAACTTGCAGATTTTGGCTTACGTCACACTGGTCATTGTCCTGCTCACCAAAGCTGGTCATATGACCAAGCTGGAGCCCTCCCAGGAAGGGGCTACCCTAGGATATCCATGCCAGGAAGGGGATTCACTGGGAGCCACCCAATAATAATCGACCACAGCTTCCGGTATTTCCATTTTGTTCAACATAAAAAAAAACAATATAATGCAATTTTGTAAAATGACCTGATGCAAAAAGTTCTGTAAGAAGTCAGAGAAAAAACTTCCAGCTTCAGACTTAACAGGATACAGTATTTTATATGTTTCAGCAGTGATTAAACAAGTATTGAGCACCTATTGTATGCAAAGCACCCGGCACTAGACACTGAAGCAGAGTGAAGAGTTCTCATGGGGCTGAAGACTAGAGACATTCACAATGAATGTTTGGAGTGGAAGAAAGAGAAACAGAAATTGTGCCACAGTAAGACCTAGTTGTGTGTTTCAAAATAAGTGCCACGTGGGCTACTTGCTTATCCGTGGTCTCTCCAGTCACATCATGGCGTTTTGTTGAATGTGTCTTTCCCCACCTAGGGTTCCTGAGATTCTCGTTCGTGAGCTCCAAGGTAGACCCAGCATAGGAACGTTTGATGAGTCCAATTTAACAAACTGATTGTCATGTGCGTCCCTGGTCTAGAATCATTGCAGGGTTTGCTTCGTGGGCATTCACAGAAGATGAGGGAAAAGAGGAGAGAGGTTGGAGCATCTTTCTGGGATGAGGGGTCCTTAGAAGTTGGGTGGGTTTCAGTCCCTGGTACGAGTTCAGAGGATGCAAAGACTTTCACAGCATTCCTTAAAATTAGCAAACGAAACTGAGAACACCTCACCCTCAGGTATCTTGGGGGGTGACAGTGGCAGTTTGCTGGTACTGCCATAATGAAGCGCCACACACCGTGTGTCTTAAATAACACAAATTCATTTTCTCACCATCCCGGAGGCTGGCAGTTTGAGATCAAGGTGTCAGCAGGGCAGGTTTCTCCCGAGGCCTGTCTTCGTGGCTCGTAGATGGGCCATCTCCTCCCTGTGTCTCCGCGTGGTCCTCCCTCTGTGCCAGTGTGTCTGTGTCCTAATCTCTTCTTACGAGGACAGAAAGGCCCTTTTTATAAGGGCCAGTCATATGAGATTAAAGCCCACCCTGCTGTCCTCATTGTGACTTAATCACCTCTTTTAAGGCCCAAATGCAGTTCCATTCTGAGGCGCTGGGTGTTGGGGCTTCAGTGTGTGAATTCTTGCAGGTTTCTAAAATGGGCTCTCTCTCCAACAGAAGAATTCCTGTGTCCAAAAGCATCAAAATTTGTTTAAAAAGTAGAAATAGGTAATATCCTAGATGCACTAAAAGGTGCCTATTTCTTGCTTTCTGGGGTCATCTCTCTGTGGTGAAAAGAGACTAAAAGGCATAGTTGCAAAATTAAAAGGAAAACTAAGAGTTTTAGGTATCGGTTGCTGCTTGTATGGACGCACACACGGATGTGATTACACATATATTTGGAAGATGCTTTCTGGGACTTCCTTTCCCCTTGCTTGGTTCAGAAGCAGGACGTTAAAGAAAGCAAAACACACCCTGTGGCTTCAGGGCAGAACAGCCTTCTCCAAAGACCCTGGACGGCCCTGGGCTGCAGCTGTAAGGTGTGTCCTTTGGGGAGAGCAAGGAAGGGCATGGAGTCTTCTTTTACCACCAACTTGGAGAGCTTTCAAAATGAACTGAAGTGTTTTCAGTCACCATGTTCTTTCTCATACCTGCCACCTGGTCAGGTCCTCCAAGGACTCAGGTTAAGGAAATGGCACCTCTATGTCTCGAAAGTCATCAAAAATCTAGTCTTTTCTCCTTTGTATTAATAGAAGGAAACAATGTAAGTAACCCCCATCCCCAATCCCGCCATGGCACTAGGTGCTTACAAAAATAATTTGTTCCTCTACTGCGGTGACTGACCCCAACTTCCTCCCACCCACATATTTTCTGCTGCCTCCTCCCCACCACAGCCCCCATCCTCCCATGGGGGCACCCCCCATGGCCTCTGATAACATCCAGTCTAATGGCGATGGTCCCACCTGACTTTTGCCATTGTCTCTTCTCTCCCTGGCTGCCCTTTCCCCAAATCTCATCTGTGAGACCACTTGAAGGAGTTCTGCAGTGGAACCAGCTGTTGTTGCCCAGGGGTACCCAACCCATGTCTTAAACCTAAGGGTATGACAATCCCATCCTTCCAAATTTTCAGGCAAGAAAAAATGGGTGCCAACCATGACTCCTCCAAGGAGTCTAGCAAGTCTTTGTCATTTTTGTCCTTGCCCTCTCCTCTGCCTGGCATCCTCTGTCCCCAGACATCTTTATGGCTCATTCCTTCACTTCCTTCAGGTCTCTACTCAAATGCCATAAGAAAGGGCTTCCCTGATCACCCTAGAATAAAAGCACCCTTAACTGTTTATTATTCCCCTTGCCCTAACTTCTTTGTACTTTTCCTTCAGTGTGTTACTGGATTAATGTCTCCTAATGCTGTTAAAGCCATAACTCACTGATCCACCATTCATCCACTGCACAAATGCTACCATGTGGCAGGGACCAGGCTATGTCATAAAGATAAATAGAGGAACAAAGGAAAGACATCTGCTCTTACTCTAGTGGAATACAGAAGAGGAGAATAAATGCATTGTATCCTTTCATGGTGAAAATAAACAAGGAAACCTGTTGGGGAGTGTCTTAACTTGAGTGGTCCAAGAAGGCATTTGGAGGAAAGGCATTTGGAGCAGAAGTCCCAAGCCTCTTCACTGCCATTTTCTAGTTCTCACGCTGGCCATAACGAGGGCTCTAACCCAGGTCTGGGAGCTGGGACGGGAGCAGATGCGATGCCCGCCATCCCCTCCATCAATCCGTCTTCCTCCCTTTTCGGCTGTCACCTCTGCCAGCTGGAAGACAAAAGCTCCCAGGCCTGCATATTCATGGGTGCCCGTGGACGATCCAGGGATGCAGAGGCTGGGAAGAAGACGGGTTCCTCCCCGCCAGATGCCCGAGCCCTGGTTTAGCCATGTGCTATGACATTCCATAATGTTTCACCTCCACGTGGGAGCTGCCTACCTAAGCCTAATTTTGAAGCCCTTTTGATCTCAGAAAACTCAAAAGTCTTTTCAAGGCACAAAACAATGACCTTTTCAAAATGCAAATATGATCCTACCACCCCTGCCAGAGCTTAGAGCCCTGTAGTGGCTTCCAACTGCTCTTGGGATAAAAGCCACTTGTGTACCTGGGCCTGTGGACCTCATGTGGTTTAGCTCTCCTTTTCCAAAATCTTATCTGTGAGGCCACTTGAAGGAGTCCTGCGGTGGCTCCAGCCCCACCTCCCATCACACCGCCCTGCTGTCCACTGAAGTCACACTGGGCATCTTTCAGTCCCTTGAATTCACCTGCCCCCTTCCCTTCACCAGCTTTTGCACATGCTGTTCCTTCTTTCTGGAATGTTCTTCCCTCTGTCTTCACCAAGTGAACTCAGCCTGAAGATTTAACTTCTTCATGGAAGCCTCTCAGGATCCTTTGTCCGTCTTCTTCAGAACACGTGACATCGCTGCCATTTCATATCGATCTGTTTGATGCCTGATTCGTGTCATCTCCCCTCTTAGAGAATAAACTCCACGAGGTCTGGAATGATGACCCTTTCTGCTGACCACTGCGTGCCCAGCATTTCCCCATTGCCTGCAGCGCAGCAGGCAACTGTTATTATTTTTTGAATGAGTAAATGATTAAATGAATGAATGAATAAAAATGTCTTTGCTCGTGTTAACTTTCAGGCATAAATGAGATCAGTAACAATTGTCGGACGAAGAGGCATGCCTTGCCCAGGTACACAGTCTGCTGCACAGGAAACGGTATTCATAGGAGGCAACTGACTCCCTTCCTCTTGTGAGTTGCTTATTATAGGCACCATTTTGTGAATAGAGATGATTCCTACGTTTATTTTTCCACCTTTCTTTTTCTACCATCCCTTCCTCCTCAGCCCACGTCACAGTAATTTTTGCCCCCTCCCCAAAGGTTGTTGGTATAAATGGAATAAAATCTGTTAGGATCATAAATAAGATTCAAGAGGAGGAACCAGCATAGGTTTGGGGGCTGACTGCTCCCCCTCCTCCGTAATTTATTGTTTTCCTTCTGTAGGAAGCCAAATGATATTTCTCTAATTAACAGACACTGGCAACTATCATATAAATCAACATCACAGCCTTTTTAGTGATGCAATCACTTTATGATCGGGGGTGTAAATTAAACATCACGAATGCATCTCAAGAAGCAAAACATAATGGAATAAAAGAGAGACGGATTGCCTGGCTTGGAAGGCTGTCTGGGCACCAAGAGCGGCCTTCGCTCTGGGCGCTGCTGGTTTTGTCCCAGCATAAGCTGGGGGCCTAGGCTGCCCATGCGCAGGGGTGCCGTATATTCATGTACTTTCGGCTGTACGTCTCCTATAGGGGTGACCACCTGTATGTGAACTGGGGAGCCCATGATCTGGGTGCAAACCTCAGCTTTGGGACTTATTCCCTGTGTGACTTTTGGAAAGTCAACTTGCCTCCATGAGCTCCATTTTTTCATCTGGAATTTGGAGAAAATAACAATACTTACTTTATAACATGATTGTGAGCATGCAAGCATTAATACACACAACGCGCTTAGGATGGTTGCCTCACATGTAAAGAGTTTAATTAAATAAAACCATTATTATTATTATCCCCAGCCTCATATTCAGTGTCTACATTTTACTATGCATAATCACTTAAAATGTTGATTTCTGGGCAGCAGATCCATAGTCTGATCCACGATCTGGGTGGAGCTGAGGATGCTGCGTTTTTAACAACCTCACTAACCCTTCTGCAGCAGGCTGTGAACTGCATTTGGAAAGCTCTGCTGTCTGGCATGCACGGGAAACTGAGGCATTGACTGAATAGCTCAGTCTAAATTCTACCCACTAAGAACAAGACGTGCCAAAAAACATCCAGGGAACAGATTTAAACTGATTTTTATATTTCCTTCTAGGAAGTGGACTCTGGGTGGGCTTTGCAGGGGGCACCACCCTTTTCCCCCGGCCCCTAACTCAAAGCCAGAGTCTTGTGCGTGGGGAGATTGGCTGTAAGATGAGGCCCCCTCCGGAGACGGGTGTGGGGGAGACAAGCTACAGTGGGTCCTTTCTGTTCACACAGGCGGATCAGCTCCCTTCCTCCCCCTCTTCTCCTCCTGCAAACCTGGTGATTATTTTAATAGTTCCTCCAAACCCAGAACCTTGGAGAGAGGATAATATGTTACAGTTTACAAACCATTTACATGTTCACGATCTCATGTGAAATTCTCAGTTCCGTGAGACCAGCAGGAAAGAGAAATGATTATCTCTGTCTAACAGGTGAGAAAACTGAGGTTCAGAAATACAAGAGAATTTGCCCAGGGTCACACAGTTCCTAAAGGATAAGTGAGTCTTGGTTGCAGAGTTATTAATCCTAAGTCTATTGTTCTTCACATGGTAACATAGAACCATTGGTCTTTTCCCTTGTCTAGAAACAAGTCATGGTGGCATGAGTACAATCATGTGTAGACAACATTAGATTTTGAGATGACTTCCATGTGTGCCTACGTGTGTGTGTTGGGGGTGGGGTTCAGAGCCACCTGTTATGCTCTTTGTCCCTTTGCTCCTCCAACTTCAAGGCCCACAGTAGCATCCCACCCACCCCAACCTCAGCGGCCCAGTTGAGTTTTCCATTTTCCAGCTAAAGAAGCACTGTCCTGCGACTCTTTTCCTGACATTTTAAGCATGTTCAGGAGCCGTAGTCCCTGAAAGTCATGGAGCACTTGGTGGAACACCATAACCTTTTAAAAGTTGAAAGGATTATGTGTTTGAGGACACATGGGACATTTTCTTCTCTCCATTGGCCCTTCTATTCAGTCATGTAGGCAAGATGTGTTCACTGCTCAAGAAAAAGATGACCCAACCACAATGCAGAGAGAAAGGAGGAGCCCTATATATTTGTTCTTGAGTTTCCAAAGCCCGGGCTGCAGGGTAAGGGAAGATCTGTGAACACAGATTGGCAGGCATCTGGGAGAGCCTCATAAGTA
>CAUYSK010104959.1:0-24417 GCA_963575035.1 Avahi laniger
CCTGCCACTCGCCTTACATCTTCCAAGGCTCAAAAAAGCTGTCCGGAGTGGATGGAGTCTCAACTATGAGTGCCCACGTGCATCACAGCTAAGAGATCTGCAAAAGGCTGCCCATCATATACATACACAACTTTTTGGGCAAAGCTCTGAGGGACATCCTGCTTCCGGGGGAGAGAGGGACAAAGGTCAGGCTGTGCCAGGCATTTCTTGCAGGAAGAATTCTTTCTTATTGCATTCTCAGACAAATGGACTGTGTTCATATAGTCTCTTTTTATTAAAGGACAGCCTCTCCAGTATCTCTACTGTATGTCAGAGTCTAAATGTACCTTGAGCAGATCTAAGGTCTCTACGCATTAAAACTCCAGTACCAGTCTGTGGCCTGTTAGGAATCAGGCCACACAACAGGAGGTGAGTGGTAGGTGAGCAAGGGAAGCTTCATCTGTATTTACAGCCATTGTCTTCCTCCACTCCTAGATGGGACCGTCTAGTTGCAGGAAAACAAGCACGGGGCTCCAAATGATTCTGTACTATATAGTAAGTTGTATAATTATTTTATTATGTATCACAATGTAATAATAATAGAAATAAAGTGCACAATAAATGTAATGTTCTTAAATAAGCCCGAAACCATTGCCCTCCCGTCCGTGGAAAAATTGTCTTCCATGAAACTGGTCCCTGGTGCCAAAAAGGTTGGGGATCCCTGCTATAAAGAGACCTTGACAAATAAAATGACTTTCTCTGTCCTGGTAAGGGTATGTTCAAGAACAGACAAAACCAATTGGTGGTGGTACAATTCAGAATAAAATTTTCCAGGGAGAGAGTGCAGGTGGATATTGATTGAAATTGAGCATGAGGGAACATTTTTGGGTGAGACAAATATTCTGTATTATGCTCTAGGTAATGATTTTATATATATATATATATAGATATAGATATAGGTGTGCCTATATGTATATATATAGATAAATATGATTTACCTATAATGTATATATATGATTATATAGGTAAATTTAGAGTTAAAATTTGTGCTCTTTATTTCCTGAATGATTTTATACTCAATTAAAATGCAAACAAAGAAAAAATGTCAAATGAATAAAATCAACAAAATACCCTATATTTAGAACTGTTGGTTATATGTATGTAAATATTCATATCTCTCATTGTTTTTACATGTATTAAGTATGAGCATCTTCATGATTTCAATTTACCACTTTAACATATTATTCCAATTAATATATTCCCTACTTTTATTTGAATATATGCATGTCTCAGCTTATTAAGTTACTATATAAAAGAACATTTATGAAATACATGGTTTTAAAGAGCCCTTAGTTTCTTGCGCATTACTTAAAATTAGAATCTTGTGAAACAGATTTTAGCAATAAATATTAATTCAGAAAATAGTGAGACTATCCAAAGCCATACCTTCTTTAGTGTGAGAACAAAATCCATTATTTTAGATTGAGAAGAATAAAGTAGTGAAATATAGAAAAACTAAAAAGGTGGGCAATAAACAGAGTGCCCGTAAAAACAGACATAACGGAAAGGTTAGTATCTTTGGTTCTGATCACAAATAAATCACATTTTTTTGTCCCTTACATTGATGCCTTTAGCTGACTATAAATTCAAGTTCTAAACTAAATAGTGGTGAAAATATTTTTAAAATTACAAACTTCCTCATGTAAGTACCTAAAATCACCGTATAGCCACAAAATTTCATTTTCAAATAAAATCAATATGTGCCCCAGTAGTTCTGAAACTAGAAGTAAAAAGAATTAAAATTAACTATTTTTAGTTTTCTGATTTCTAGAATTTAGATATTTTCCATTTTAAAAGAAGTGGGGTATATTTTTAAAAATGCTTTACAGATTTATTTGTAGGAAAATTTTCTACATAGCATGGAAAATTCTACTAATCCTTGGCATTTAGTCATAATGAAGACTTTTTGAATGTACACTATGTCTTAGATAGAGCTATATGTTCATCAAATAATTGAAACTAATCAGAAATCTTTGACAGAAAATTAAAAGATTTAGAAAAATCTTCCTGACCATCAAAGGAACGTTGAAATCAGCAAATCAGTAAGCAGAAATAAATTATTCACTCTGCAATCATGATTAACTCTTTACAGAGAAAGTAGGATATGAAGAAAATTGTTTATAAAGAGAAAACTAAAAGAGGAAACCCCCTGATTGTAATTTAGAAAATATTGTCGGGACATTTTGTCTTTTATTCCTACTCTGCTAACTCTCCTACGCTGTACTTCTTTTTAGGTTTGAATTTTAGTTTACAAACCACAAAAGCATATGTTGATATGGCTATGTTTCTCAAAACAAGTGGTCAAATCCTACATTATAATTATTAATAATTAGAATGTCATAAGCAGAATGAAGCATGATTATTTGTTATTTAACTTTGTTCTTTAACTTTTTTCTTAGAATTATCTTGAATCATCTTAATTTTATGTAAATTTATCTGTCCTACAAATATGACATATAAATGAAGTCTTAGTGAATTTAAAAATAGATAATTTTGAAAAATTCTTTAAATATCTTACTAAGTAATAAAGTGAGAGCAATAGTGAACTATTTTTCATTGACAAATTCAATTGTTGAAAACTATAACATGATTTGCTGATTAAACGGGAATATCATACACTAACAAATCTGTGTCACTCATCAATCCTTTATCTTTCATTAAATTATAGAAACACCAGGTAGCCCCAGGAGGCAACCTACTCACCCCTCACCAATCTTACAGTGGAATTGTTCCCTGTGGTGATATTCCACATAACACAGAATAATTCATCTTCATGTGTGCTGACTGTGAACTGCTCATTTAAAATAAATATATCGATCTTTCTTAAATTTCTTTGAAGCTGATTGACTCATCCCGTCTTGATCAGCACTCTTTTCACCATTAACATTATTGCTACCCATCTAATGAAAGTAAGTTCTTTACAAATTATCTGGGAAGAAAATTATAGCAAGAGACACACTTCTTAAATGCGAGTCATAGCAAATAAAATGATGTGAAGTTTAAAATCTATCATATTTTCAAGAAGTTGGGTAATGTCTTAAAAACATTTTTTTCTAAAATACAGGCATACATCGGAGACATTGTAGGTTCAGTTTCTGATGTCCACAATAAAATGAATATTATAATAAAGTGAGTCACAAATTTTTGGTTTTCTCATGCACATAAACATTTATCTTTGTACTGTAGTCTAAGTGTACAATAGCATTATGTCTAAAAAAACAACTTATATATCTTAATTATGAATACTTTATTGTAATACAATGCTAATGATCATCTGTACCTTTAGTCAGTCATAATCTTTTTGCTCATTGAAGGTCTTGGCTTGCTGTTGATCTCTGCTAATTTATTAGGGTGGTGGTCACTGAAAAGTGAGGTGGCTGTGAGAATTTTTGAAAAGAAGACAACAATGAAGTTTGCTACAATGATTGATTCTTCCTTTCACAAAATATTTCTGTGTAGCATACAATTTTATTTTATACCATTTTACCCTCAGAAGAACTTCAAAATTGGAATCTATTGTCTGAAACCTTGCTGCTGTTTTATCAATTAAGTTTATGTAATATTCCAAACTCTTTGTTGCAATTTCACCAGTGTTCAGAGCATCTTCACCAGGAGTAGAGTCCATCTCAAGAAAGCACTTTCTTTGCTCATCCAAAAGAAACAACTCCTCAATTGTTCAACTTTGAACATGAGATTGGAGAAATGCAGTTATATCTTCAGGCTCCACTTCTAATTCTAATTCCCTTGCTATTTCTACCACTTCTACAGTGACTTCCTGGACAGAAGTCTTGAACACCTCAAAGTCATCCAGGAAGGGTGGAATCACCTTCTTCCAAACTTCTGTTAATGTTGATATTTTGACCTTCTCCCACCAATCATGACTGTTCTTTATGACATCTAGAATAATGAATCCTTTCCAGAAGGGTTCAATTTTCTTTGTCCAGATCCATCAGAGGAATTACTATCCATGGCAGCTTTAGCCTTATAAAATGTTTTTCTTAACTATTAATTATAAGATTTGAAATTACTGCAGGACAGATGTTAACAGGCATGAAAACAACATTAATCTCCTTGTATATCTCCATCAGAGCTCCTGGATGACCAGGTGTATTGTCAATGAGCAGTAAGATTTTGAAAGGTGTCTTGTTTTCTTAGCAGTAAGTCTCCGCTGTGGGCTTAAAATATTCAATAACTTGTGCTATAAACAGATATGCTGTCATCCACCATTTGTTGTTCCATTTAAAGAGCTCAGATAAAGCAGATTCACCATAATTTTAAGGGCCCTAGGATTTTGAAATGGTAAACGGGCATGACTTCAACTTAAAATCACCGGCTACATTAGAACTTTAAAAGAGAGTCAGTCTATCTGCATTAGTCCTTTGAAGCTTTGAAGCCAGGCATTGACTTCTCCTCTTTAGCTATGAAAGTTCTAGATGGCATCTTTTCCCAATAGAAGGCTCTTTTATCTACATTGAAAAATCTGTTGTTTAGTGTAGCCACCTTAATCCATTATCTTAGCTAGATCTTCTGGATAATTTGTTGTAGCTTCTACATCAGCACTTGTCTCTTCACCTTATGTTGTTATGGAGATGGCTTTTTTCCTTAAACCTCGTGAACCAATCTCTTCTAGTTTCAAATGTTTCTTCTGCAACTTCCTTACCTCCCTCAGCCTTCTTAGAATTGAAGAGATAACCTTGATCTGGATTAGGCTTTGGTTTATGGGAATATTGTGGCTAGTTTGATCTTCTATTCAAACCATGGAATCTTTCTCCATATCAGCAAGAAAACTGTTGCACATTTTATCATTTGTGCCTTCACTGGAGTAGCACATTTAATTTCATTCAATAACTTTTCCTTTGCATTCACAACTTGGCTAACCACACACATGACCTAGTTTTCAGCTTATCTCAGCTTTCTATATGCTTTCTTCTCTAAGCTAAATCATCCCTAGCTTTTGATTTAAAGTGAGAGATATGCAACTCTTTCCTTTCACTTGAACTTTTAGATGCCAGGAGTGAGGCTGTTAATTAGCCTAATTTAAATATTGTTGTTTTTGAGGGAATAGGAAGGCCCAAGAGGAGGGAGAGAGAAGGAAGAATAGCTGGTTGGTAAAGCAGGGAGAACATACCAGACATTTATTAATTAAGTTTATTGTCTTATATGGACCTGGTTTGTGGAATTTCAAAACAATGACAATAGTAACATCAAAGATCACCATTCACAGATCACCAGAACAGATAATAATAATGTAAATAATGGAAATATTGTGAAAATGACCAAAATGTTATCCAGAGACACAAAGTGAGTGCATGCTCATGGAAAAATGACATTAATAGACTTGCTCGATGTAGGATTGCCATAAACCTTCAATTAGCAAAAAATGAAGTATCTTTGAAGTGCAGTAAAGTGAAGCACAATAAAATGAAGTGTATCCGTATATAATTTTATAAGACTCATAAAGTAATGGATGTAATTATGTATAGCATTACATCTGCCCAAGTATAATTAGATAGCATTTTGAAAAATGTTTTAAATCAGTCAGAACTATCTTGTATTAAATACTCATAGCAAATTTGCTCTATCAATGTTGACCTCTATTTAATACTCAAAATACTGAATTTCTAAAAACATTTTTCTATGATGTTTATTCTATTGGTGATCATGTTTGTTTTCTGGGACTGCTATAACAAAATACCACAAATTTAGTGGTTTAAACAATACAAATTTATTGTCTCATATTTCTAGAGACTAGAAGTCCAAGAATAAGGTGTCAGCAGAACCAATACTAACTCTGAAGGCTCCAGGGAAGGATTTGTTCCATGCCTCTCTCCTAGCTTCTGGTGGTTTGTTAGCAACCTTTGATGGCTATTGGCTTGTGGTGGCATAATTCCAAGCTTCACATGGTATCGTCCCTGAATGAGTGTCCAAACTTCACCTCTCTATAAAGACATCAGTCATACTGGACTAGGAGCCTACCCTACACCAGTATGATCTCATCTTAGTAAATACATCTGCAATAGCCCGATTTCCAATCAAGATCAGATTCTGAAGTATAGGGGCTAGGCCTTTGACATAAATTTAAGTGGACATAACTCACCCGTAATACTAGCATAAAAACTTCCTTAAGCATCTTATAAAACTATTAACTTCATTTTTAAATTAATTTTTGTTTGAAACAAAAAAAAATCCCACCATCAAATTTGAAAACATGTCTTTTGTAAATTGTCTCTGAATGTTGCATGGCTTAGATACCATATCGAGCATATAAAAGTGGATATAAAGTGGATATTGCTGTGCACTGATTAAATGATATAGGAAGGAGAATCCAATCAGGGATTTTAAACTTAGCATTATATAAGACTCATAAACACTTTTAAAATGAAGACAAGCTAAATGTTTCACATTCAAGTGTACTTTTGCAAAATTGTACCATTTTCTTTGAGAGAACATTATTTTTGATAATATAGATGGTGAATAGATCTTCAATTGTTCGTACCTCACTTTGATGCCTTCCACTCTCAAGATGTATGTTCTATTGTGTTTTTTTCTGCTAAAACTCACCTCACCAGGGTATTCCTCCTCCCAAATAAAGAGCAAACTTTTACATAATGAGAAAAATGTTTTTTACCCACAACAAAAAGTTAGATCCTGCTGAGTGTTTCCCCAGGCTTCTATAAAAATTCACAGGTAAAGTTTTTCTACCTTCTTAAGAAAACTAAAACAGCTTTGATCAGCTAAACAGAAATACTTTTTATTCCAAGCACATTAAAATATACAGAGAAATCACAGTATAAGCATTGCTTTTGGCTTTTATTGTCTTGTTTATGTTTTAAGACAAAACTTTGAAATACACTTAAAAATACTTTCTAACTTTAAAAGTATCCTTTGAAACAATTGCATGCTGGGTGTGGTAATTAGTTTGATTTCCTGCTATGTTATGAACCCGACCTCTATATCTTTCTTTATTTAAGAAATGATTAAGAATTGGTAGCATGCTTAATCAAAAGAGCATGTCAATAATTTAAAAATACATATTTCTGTCTTTTATAATGTAAATCCAGCTATTAAATCTCACAAATTGCTTTGATAATCATAAAAATACCTCTGACTCTAAAAATGTCTATGATTGTTAGTAATTTCTTTCTTTTCCTAAAATTGTAATTTTTTAGAAAATCTAACATCTGTTGTTTTCTGATTACAAGTATAATATTTGTTCAGTATATATATCATTTAGAATATGGAAAAAGTTGGAAAGAACTTAAAAATATGTATGCAAATCACAAATATAGAGGCCCAGAACTAATGTTGTTAAAGTTGGTCCTCTCTATCTCTCTCTGTATACACACACACACACACACACACACACATTGTACATACATAACAAAATTAAGATCTTACTGTGTAAATAAGAAGTTCAATTGCTTTACTTAGATATTTATTATGTTCTGAACATTTTTCTAATTAAAGTAAAAATTACAAGGTTTCAATGGCTGTATTTTTCTCTTTTATAGGTATATGGCAATTGGTTAAACCATTCTCCTGTTTGGCTATTTCAAGTTTTAAAATTTTTTGTGGATTACAAATAAATCTGTTCTAAAGATTACTGTTATATTTTTGATTGCATCTAAATTTTCACCAAAAGTCAACTCATAAAATTGCAAATATATCAAATATTTGAACATTTATTGCTTTTAATACATGTAACAAAGTTTTTAAGGAGAAAAATGAATGTATTCTCCCAAAATAATATATAAGAATTACTCATAAACCATAAATATTAATGAAAAATAAATTTCATTGTGGTTTAATTGTGGCAATTTTCTATAACTTCTGCAGTTAGTATCAAATTTTTTGTTAAATATATTTACTTCTTTTTATATAAGTTATCTGCATTTGTCCCTATCTTTATTTTTCTGTTGTAGTATTTATTTTTATTGTTCCTTAAAAAACATCATTGCCAAGTTGTGATTTTTACAAATATTTTTTAGTTGTGTCAGTGTTTTTTATTTTGGAAGTGGGAGGAGCCAACAGACAGTGTTAATAATATATAATAAAATAGGCCAATATTATCTCTCATTAATTTTCAAATAGTTTATTTTAAAGTGTTTCCCTATGGAGAATACTAGTTAAATATTTCCATATTTTCAGTTATCATATAGTAACCTTAAAACTGATATTCTGCGAAAATTGATTTTGGAAATGTTCTTTTGTGTTTTATTATTAATTGTAATGTTTTATTTTGGAGGACTAGTGACATTTTACACTTTGGGGAGTGTATGACTATTATTTGCCTTTGGCATATGATCATATTTTAAAAACTGTTATTTATGTGGGAATCTGCCTGGATTTTAACAATACTACTTTTTGCTCTTTGAAAGACCTTGTCATATTCTCTTGTGAGTCTATAAGAAGGAAGAAGAGGACTGTTCTAGATCCAGTCATTCTTTCTATTGACCTAGTGCCAACAGCTGAAAAAATCAGAAGATTTTATCAAACTGGTGTCATATGCCAGAGTCTATAAAAATTTCATAACAATTCTCACAATTTTGTAGTTGTGTCCCTGAGAATTACGTTATATAATTTCACCTGGAAGATCTGTAGGTTTCAGTGGGTCTTTAGTTGGTGATGACTATGTTTGACAAGGTTCCAGAAAAGCAAAATTAGGCAAACATACTTAGTAGCATGTTTTGTTCTTATAGAATCTTCTTAATCTGTTTGTCTTTCTGAACCAGATGTCTATTTCCTAAAATATTAATTCATGTACATATCTCTCTAATTGAAATAATTTAATCAAGGAAAACTTGAAATCACATTGGCCACTTTGGTAGACATTTCACATGAAAAAAATTGTTCATTTGAGAAGCATATTTGGACAAGAATGGAAGAAACATTGAAAAGGTACTTCTTCGACCTTTCTGTCCAAATGAAAGATCGCCTGCTTTCATTTAGTGGACTTCTGTTTGTTTTTGCACCTCTGTGAATATTTGTTACTGACTTTGTTTATTGCATGACTTGAAGGAATTCCCGAAGTCCCCAGTTATCTTTTATGTCGGTTTACAAATTCTCTCTCTTATGTATGTGTTTAGTTTAAAAATATATTGTTGGACCTACACCATCTCACCTGCTTGCAGAAGTAATATAATTAGTCTTTTGTAATTTCATATTTGCTTAGAGCAGTCCTCCCCGACTTCTCCTTTAAACTTTCCTTTTCCCATTTCTTTCTTCCTCTGAGAACATTTGGAGAATAACTAATCATGTATAGTATCAAATATTTAATCTGGATAAATGGTAAATAATTCCAAAAGCAAGTAAAAAATAAATAATTAATAGTCATTTTCTCTTAAAAATGTTTTTTGTTTGTTTTCACTTGCCAAAGTTATAGTTCAGGAGAAGAAAAGAAAATAGATTCAACTAGTACTTTGAGTAATGGTAGTGATTTCTAAGTTACAGGGTAAGAAGAAAACAGAGACAGAAACATAAATTTTGGCATGATATGGACTTTAAAAGTATATGTATGAATAATGATGTTTCTAAAATATATTAAGAACTTTTCTGTATTGTTCTAATAGATGGATCATTGCGAAAATATAGTGATTTTATGGAATTTTAAAACCAACACTATACTTCTCCTCTGGTTTTCCCATTTTGCAAATATAATGTTAAAGCATTATTTTGTTAGTAATAATAAGATTTGAGTTTATCTTTAATGCAATTTGAAAAAAATTTGCTACAACTGTTCTATAGTCTTAGATTCTATCATTATTTCTATAAGTTACTAAATATTACTAAAATGTAAAAATATTATTAGATAAATGAAATTATAGATATAGGCATTTCTGAATCAGTTCAATTTTGTGAATTTTTTTTTATTTCAGCATATTATGGGGGTGTGAATTCTTACAATGCTAGAGAAATTTCTGAATCTTGAGTAAACTTTATAACATTAACTAATATTAAAATAAGTAAATTAATAATCTCTGTAGCAGATAAATAGCTAAGGATTCTTATGCTCTAAAGACAAATTATTTTTAGCACAAAATTCTGTTTAAAGTTGGAAAGCCAAGCTCTGCAATGGACTAAAATAAAGATATATTCAGACTTGCAAACCTTGAATTTGTTTTTTACCAACTCTGCCTTATTTATGAAAAAAAAATGCTTATTAGTAAAATAAAGAAAAGAAAAGCTTTAAAGGTGATTTCTGACATCTATTAATGATGTTGAAAACTAAAAATAGTATCATTCCCAACTATAAAAAGCAACATTTTAAAAAAAGAACAAAGTAAAACAAAATGCCAGGTAATCATCAAGTTCACACATTTTTCAATACTTAAAACCATCAAAGAGTCAACACAGAAAGCAGTCAACTTATGTGAAATCTAAGACAAAAAGATAAAGAATAAGAAAAGAGAGGCATAATGAAGTCGTAGAAATATTTGAAAAAATGACTTAAAATTTTCCCAAATTAGTAGAAGATGACAAATTATAAATAAAGTTATTTCTAAGACTACCAGGCAGGATAACTATAAAATACTAAAGACATATTATATTTATAAAATAGAAAACTAACAGAGAAAATGATACAAATAGAAAGTACGATTTTGTAAGAAGAATAAATAGAAGAATTATAGAAGAATTATCATCAGAAAATATGAAAGGTAGGAAAAAACCGCTAAATTCTATACCCAGTAAAAATGTATTTTAAAATGAGGAATAATATTTTGTCAAAAACAATTCAGAATTCATTAACAAGAGAACTATACAATGAATAATCTGAAAAGGAAATTATGAAAGCAATTCCACTTACAATGGAATAAAAAATAAAATACTGAGCAATTAACTTAACCAAGTTGGTGAAAGATTCATACTTGAAGACTGCAAAACATTGCTGAAAGAAATTAAAGAAGATATAAATACATAAATGTAAACACATCCCATGTTCACAGATTGGAAGACTTAATATTGTTAAGGTGTCAATACTACCCAAGTGATCTACAGATTCAATGCAATAACTATCAAAATTTCAATTACATTTTTTGCAGAAATAGAAAAACCCATCCTAAAATTCATATGGAATCTCAAGGAACCCCAACAAGCCAAAATGATCTTTAAAAAGAAGAACAAATTGGAGTACCCACAGATTTGAAAATTTTCTACAAAGCTAAGATAATCAAAATTGTCTTGTACTGCATAAAGACAGACATATAGACCAATGAAATAAAATTGAGAGTTCAAAGATAAAACCTTGTGTATATAATCAAATGATTTCTGAGAAGGGTACCAAGACCAGTTAATGAGGAAAAGGACAATCTTTGCAACAACCGGTGCTGGGAAAACTGAATATCCATGTGAAAAAATAAAATGAAGCTGCACACTTACCTAACACCATATAAAAAATTAACCAAAGTATTTCCAAAACCTATGCATAAGAGCAAAAACTATAAAGCTCTTAGAATAAATCACATGACAAAACCTTCGCAAGATTGGAAGTTGTAATGGTTTCTTTAATATGATATAAAAAAATACAGCCAACAAAAGAAAAAATATACAGATTGGACTTGATGAGAATTTAAATATTTTAGGTATCAAAAGATACTACCAACCGAGTAAAAGGTAACTCACAGATTGGGAGACAATATTTGCAAATCACATATCTGATAAAGGATTAATATTAGATTTTTGTAATAACATGGCATCTATCTGTGTAACTCAAAAAAAAAAAAAAAACACCTTTCTTGAGCACCGTAAAAATGAATGTGTCTATCCACACGTTGCCAAAATAATGAAATATTTCAGTTAACTTTCAATAATGGCTGCAGAAGAAAAATATTTTAGTTGTTTCAGTAAGATTTCTGTTACAGTGAAATATAGTCCAAAATGGTAAAATGCTTCATTTGTATTTTTAAAAACTGATTTTATTTAAAACATCAAAGACTTAATTTTAGAAAAAAAATTGTACATGTTCTCAATCTTTATCATGAAAAACCAATGGTATTAATAATAGATCAATCATTTTAGGTATGTAATTTGAATTTCTGTGGCAGGAAATATTTCAAAGGGAGCTATGTTCAACATTGTTATGCCTGGGATTCTAATCTAAAATAAAGTTCTTAAGTGGAAGGATAAATTTTTAAACTATCATTTATAATTATAGTCATATCCACTAGACAACTAAAGACATTAACTGCTCGATATAAGAATTGGGCCTGTTGAGGAGCAAAGAGAATTTTGTGATATTTCTATTCTGTATTGAATGTAATCCTAAATTTCTTTTTACCATATACGTGTATTAACTTTTGATAAAAAGTAAATATAAAACTTACTGCATTAGTTTGCTTTGGTTGACACAACAAAGTACCACAAACTGGGTCTATCCCTGTCATTAAGTGATACATAACTATAATACATATCCTAAACAATATAATTTTGGTTCTTATTCAAAAGATTATGTTCTATTTTTACAAGACACAACATATTTTTCTGAAATTTAGTGATTGCACTTTTAACATTAACTGTTGAACAATTAAGATGCTCCACATAAAGTTTTATCTTATTGATTTCTGTAATTTCTAAATAATCTTTAATAGCATTTTAAAAATATATAATAATAACTGCAAACACATAACAAGTGAAATGATCATGTTCTTTTTTGTCAGGATTATCACCTATCCAAAAATTTTAATGCACTCCTCTAAGAACATTAAGTCTCCATGTGAAACATGAAATCATGTCTTCTCACCTTACAAAGAATTCTAAAAAGAATGAGGAAATTGACCTTGATGTACAAAATATTTTATCCTCTATAGTAGGATTTTTTTTTCTAATTTTAGAACACACATCTCTTCTGAGTCAAACATTTAGTCAAAGTATAGTCTCTTAGAAAAGAAATGTGGAATAAAATATAAACATAGCAAAATATAATAAAAGTAACAACTCTATTTACCTATACACACAGAAAATGGGAAAATAAAGTTTCTTGTGTTGACACTGTTAAAGTAAAAATTACATCAAACAAATTTAAACAGGCAAGGAAGACCAAGGAGAGAGCAGACACAATTTAGTCTGAACCGCGGAAGTGCAACAAGGGTGTTAAGACTTTTAGGAGTTTGGGTAAGGTGAAGTATGGAGAGATCTTTGATCATCTCTGTTTGGTAATTGACTTTATCCAAAGGAAAAGTAAATTTTCTCCTACCTGCAGGACAGGAGATAGATTTACAACTTGAAGCAAGGCCCCAGCTGAAGTCAGGCTCTGACCCTCCCACAGAAATTGGGACATGGGAGTGTTATCTTTCCTGATGTTTACATTTCAAAGGAGTGGTTCCCTGTCTTCGAAAAAGACATTCTTGGGTATAAAACTGGCAAGAAGCTTTTAAAAAGATTTACATCTCCTACACGCATAAAAAGGACATATAGTTACAAATTTTCTAAGGTAAATATACTAAGGAGGTCAGGGGCCTGAAAGAAGGAAGAAGCCTGCCTAAAATTTAGTCAAGCAGAGGGAAACTTTAAGACCATTTTGGTAAGGACTCTAGAAGAATTTTTTAACGATTGACATTAGTAGGGTGCTTTCCTAAGTTGGGTTCTGTAAGTCATTTGCAGAGTGCTTCTGAGAGATAGGAGATTTATCTCCTGGGCCCTTCCTGCATGCCTTGCCTGTGAAAAGAGCAGGCCCTGTCAGCCAGAGAAAGCAAAACGGCAAAGGGACACTGGTGGTAGGAGTTGGAAATCAAAGAAACATAGTCCCAAATAATAAGGGTATGGATGACACATTGGTGTGTCAAGCACAATGGCTTTCAGTGTTAAAGGCACTAAACCGCTTTTAGGAATCTAAGTAGATGTTGAGAATATATGTTCATAAGATGCTTAAGTAATTAGTTCTGTCTTATTCCACAAGTCATCAGGAAAATTATTGCATGGCAATAACCAATCATAATTTTAATGGTTCATTAAAATAACACTTTGCAGGTAAATATCTGGTGACTTTTATTGTTTTCATTCAAGATTGCTTATTGAATGAGATGAGTTGTTTTTTGGTAAAACAATAGCATACCTATGACTTATATCAGTGATTTAAATAGCGAGTACATTTTATAATGAGTCCTGGCTATAAATTTCTTTTTCTTGAAAGGTAATGGTATCTTAACTTCAGTTAAGTTCTTTCTGATCCAGAAGTTTTCCTAACTTGAATTTCTCACTATAGAATTCTCGTACTGAAAACAAACTGTAGAGTAAATGAATTCATAGCACTGAATGTTTTAGTCACAAAGACACTAAAAGAAAATAAATCTAACTCATATTTATTTGGATAAAATAATCATCAATCTTCACCTCAAGGGTGTTTCAGGAAACTTTTCAAACCTTTAATTTCCTACTGAGGATTAGCTAAGGGCCTTTGATTTGATAGTTGTTTAGATGGTAAGCTATTGGATTAAATGATACCCTAAAGCTACCCCTTGGCAAAATTAAAATTCAGTATTTCTGTTGGTAAATTATACTGACTTTATTTAATTAGAGACATCAATGTATCTTTTTTAAAAAAAATTCTGACATATATTAAACGTTGCTCTAGCAGGTTATTAATTACAGGATCAGAAATGATTTTTTTGTATGAATGGTAGTGAATTCTAATGATTAGAAGAGGAGAAAACAGATTCATAGGTAATGTTTCATTAAAGTAACAAAAGGTTCAAGAATACATCATACTGATAGTATCATATATCAGATAGTAGCATATACCAGACATAATTCAGTTTCTTAGTCATAAAACTCCAAATAAAGAACATTTTAAATACATTATATTGCTTGACTCTTACACACCAATGAACTTTGAAAATAAACTATTTTAGAAGAAAAAAGAGCAAAACTTTATCTAGGCATCTAAGCGTGTATTTTAAAAAAAAAGCAAGTAGACACAAAATTATGGAACAGAACTGATGAGTTTGGGGTCCATGAGAGAATACATACAAGAGGACTTTGAATTAAAGTAATGTTTAAATATGTAACATTTATTTTTTGAATTATATATGTTAATTACAGTACTTTTTTTCTATTTCAGGAAGTAGGGAAATTATATTTATTACCATAAAAATAAATCAAACTTTTATATAAATTTTATATCAAAAATTTAGGAGAGTCTTAATATCATGATATTAAACAGATATTTAGCAGAATATCTCACTAAGGACAACAATTTACTGCAATGCTAAAAACTCTTATGTAAGTTAACAATAATTTCCCTATAGAGAAGTTAATGTAAATTAATAGAATAAAAATATTTAAATGTCCCTCTATTTGACTTCTTCGAGGCTCCACGCCTATTATTAAATTATGTTAAAATGTAATTGTTATACTAGTTTAGTGACATTAAACTATATTAAATTATGTTTAATTTGCATTTTACACATCTATATAAACGGCTGTGCCATTTTTGGCAATTGAGCAAATCAAGAAAATTTTCTCTGTGTTAGTTTCCTCGCCCATAAAATAGATATAACAAGAGCATTCACTTTATACTTAAGTAGCACTTAAAATAGTACCTGGCACATAACAAATACTGTATAGATGCTTGTCAAATAAAATAAATAAGTAAGGTGTAAGTGTCTGTAAAGATAGAAAAATTCTTATTAATTTCCTATAATAAAAGAGCTGGGTAGAAAAATATAATAGTAATAATTAAAATACTATGTGCCATGTAGAAAAATTTATTTAGCATTCCAGAAATTTTCAAATGTTTTTTTTAAATTTTCAAATAATGACTAAAATGTAAATGGAGAATTTTAGATAATCACACTTTATTCTCCCTTAATGCAGTAATTGTCACCAAGATTAAAAACATATGGCATAGAATAAAGAATATGAAATATTCTCAAGGAAAACATGTGTACTCTATGTAATAAAGTTTATGACAATCATCTACGTAATGTCAGTGACTTTACCCAGATGGCCAATATGGGATGTTGGATATTGGTCTATAAATGATAAATGGGATAGACTTTATGTGATAGAGAAATAAAATATTGTTATTATCATCATATATTTTTTTGACTAACAACATTTTTTGTTTCTTTTTATAGTGTACCCTCAGGTACATTTTTTATCACACCATATAAGCCATGACTTTGGGCAATAAAATACAGCAAATCTGAAGTAGGTGGTCAGATTTCTTTTATTTGTTATGTCTACCATCTTAGATAATGAGTTTTTCTGTAAGTTATAGTGGCATTTTTAGTGTAATACTGAAGCCACAATAAATATTTAATAGGAAAATGAAATGTAGAAAATGTACTTCTATAAAGATTTAAATAGACAATCTGACTTGGTTTCATAAATCTAGGGATTTTACTCTGCATTTACAAATTTGTAACACTGTATCCTTTCTATCATAGGTTAAATTTATTTTCAAAATAGAACTGTTTTCTCATATCAATTAATATTTAAGTAAAGAGTAAAGTTTTAAAAGCTATATCTGTCTGAAGTAATAACTAGCTTATAATTCATAGAAGTATTTTATTCAGTGCAGGTTGTACTAGGCATTTCTACTTGACTTGCAGTGAAGTGTTCCTTATCTGGATTCGGCCCCCAATATATCCAGTATATATAATGCATCTCCACTGTACAAGTTTGCACCCATGATTTTACTTCCCATGACTCATGGGTCAAGGTCAAATGCATGGCTCAAACTTAGCCAATCATATACTCTGTCTTAGAAATTTAAAACTTGAAAAAGTTAAACAAAATCTAGAAGTCTTTGAATCTAAATCTTGTTATCAAATGCCCTCCTGAGAGATCTATTAATATAAACATTCTTGTGGCTCAGACCTCAGAATCTTTCCTGGTACTTGCCTTATGAAGATTTAGCTTTCAACTATTCCTATTCCTTTAATTCTGAAAATTATCCCATTTTTAACTTGAAAATTTACACTTTTATACTTAGATTTGCTATTTACAACTAAAATATCTTTAATTCACAAATTTAAGGAAATTTTCAGGTCATGTCTATGAGAAAATACTAATTAATGAGAAACTGCTACATAAATATAAATTTAGAATTATAAACAATAGATACAGTGAGTTTGTATAATATTAAACTACTCATTATGAAAAACTCAAAACAGAAATAGAAGTAAATTATTGGAGAAGACAAAGTAAAAATAGCATGGTCTTGTGTCAATCAGAGATGGCCTCCCACTTGAACCCAAGAAGAACCATTTCTTCTACTGTTGGAAAATTACTTAAATTCTCTGTATCCTTATTATTAAAATATAGATAATAATTAACTCCCATGTCATTTTTAGGATTAAATATTCTAATGCACATAGAATACCTATTATATATTTCAATGCCTGATTACATAAAAGATACTAAAGAATATATATTCAATTTCTCCTCCTGAATGGCTACTTATACATTTGGAGGTTTGTAGGAACCTAGTAAGTAGTAGTATTCTTCTCTTCCCAGGTTCATAAGTAAAAAATGAATGAAAAATAAAGCAAAAAAAGCATGGTTGACGGAAGCTAAATATCAACTTAGATAAAACAGAGAAGAAATTTTCTCTATGGGACATATGGCTTTCCAATTGCTGAGCTTCAGTGAAATCAACCTTCCTACTGATTCACAGGCCCATGTAGAAATGCTCAGGCTCTATCTACAGAGACAGGGACAAGCTTATAGTAGGCCAATAGCAAACGAGAACACAAGCTCTCTGCAGGTAAACCATTTTCAGACTTAAGAAGAAATATAAGGACTGGGCTATTCATGCCTTTTTTCTCCTTCCAAATTCACAATTCTGGAATGGTTGAGTGATGAATATAAAAAAACATTAAGATATTAGAGGAAATACCATGAACACAGAAAATAATTGTATACATCAAAATATATCTTGGAGTGATTTGGATAGCATTTTTAATACTATAACATTTAAAACACAGTATTTAGTTCAAGTTTCTGACTAGGATAGTGGAGTTATTCATAGCTTCAACAGAACTTAGAGAACTAAAAGGAACAGGGGAAATTCATAAATGAAAGCAAAGGCAGGTCCAGGAAAAAAATAGGTAAGGGTTAGAAAGAAACTATTAGAGGCATATAGAGCACTATTGATGGTCAAAAATCTGAAAACTAATAAAATATCTATTATGATCAGAAGGAAATAAAACAGGAGGACAAGTGTGAAATGATATTACAGAAAATTTTGAAAACATTGATATTTTCAATCAGAATACTTAAAAAAAAAAAAAGTCTTTAAACCTGATTGCTAAAATTGGCTTGCTATAATAACACACATCGAAAAACCAGACTGGAGTCAGAAATAAAGGCAGCAATTAACAAAGCATTACTCATATACACAGAGGTATGTGTGTGTGTATTGGTGTGTATCATATTTCCTCTTTTCTATCTACTTTTGAAAATGTTAAAATATTTTTAATATATTTTTTGCAGGTAAAACAATGACCTCTCAAAGATGTCCACAGATTCTTTGAATATGTTACATTATAGAGCAAAACAGAATTTGAAAATATCAAATGTATAAACCTTGAGGCAGGGTGATTATCCTGTATTAACTGGATTTGCCCCATCTAATTCATGCACTCTTAAGAATTTGGAAACCTTCTGAGGCTAGAAAAAAGAGACTAAGTACAAGGGAAGAACAGAGAAATCTGAATTATGAGAAGGACTCAGCCTGCAGTTACTGGCTTCGAAGATGGAGTCAGGAGCAACAAGAAAGGGAACTTGGGGTGGCTAGAACATGAAAACTATCCCTAAACAACAGCCAGCAAAGAAATGTGGACGTTTGTCCTACAACTGATGATACTGAATTCTTCCAGCAATTAAACTGTGTTTGGAAACAGATTCTTGTCCAGTGACTCCAAAATGGAATACATCCTTGCTAACACGTTTTCATTTTCCCTCTGTGTGCCTCTCATGACAGAAGCCCTTTTTTCAGCTTTGTGAAACCTGGATATGGGAATTGTGAGATATTTAGCTTATCTTGTTTTAAGCTGCTAAATTTGTAGTAACTCATCATACCAACAATTGGAAACAAATAGAATATAATTCAGATATTTGTAATATTATGTATTTGTTGTTTTCTCAATGGTATTTGGAGAGGAAGTAATTTTTTATTGATTCCTTAAATAAGATTCCCATGTTACAGGTGGAGATAAGGATGTGGATGCTCAATTTTAAAAAGGCATGCTTGCATAGGAGTTTTAAAATATGTGTGATAAATGTGTCATCTAAGGTGGATGCTATAGAGAACAGAAGGACCTGAGTTATGTATTTGTGTTAAAGTAGGATGATACCTAGAAATTTATTGACAATAGAATAATGAAAATGAATTGCTGCCCTACAGAGTTGTCCTTTGTTCAGTGGTCAGTGGAAAAAGGCAAATAACGTGTGTGGGGGTGGGTGAGTATATGTACATATAAGGCGGTTGTATGTTTGTATGTTGTGAAATCAAAAGCATTGAGATGTTCAGATTTGTGTTTCTATAACACAGTTTTTATATCAATTAGGATTCTTAAATTTTCCTAAGAAAACTTTATACCAGGTAAAAAGTTCTACCCAAAGAAGCAATTTTATGTGATAAAAAGATGTCCTGAAATCAAGAATTGGCTATTAGTATTAAAAAAATCTAGAAGATTATGTCTTATAGTTAAGCCTTTAAGATGATGAATTGATAATATATTTAAATAAGAGGATGAAAATAATGGGGAAAATAACACTGAAGTTCAACTCAGATGATTTAAATGATATCACAGATTACAGGTATGGGAGCCGTATCTGTGATACTGAACGCAAGAGAGAGGGTTAAATGGATCCTTTTGGATGTGGTACCATTTGGGGGAAAATAGCAGTATTACTGTGTTAGCACTAAAAGAAAGTAGCAATTCAAATTGCTTTGCATATATAAATTATTTTTAAAAGTTTCTTTATTATTCTTCAGTATTTCAAAAGATATCGTGTGCCTTTCCTTTTAGTTAATTACTTTATAATTATATTTTATGGTTTTTGTATTGCTTTATTGTTTAACATCCCATAAGTGACTATCAATGCATTAGGAAAAGAACAAACTCTGCTGGGAAAGATGAATGGCAAACACATTTTTTTTTTGATGTTCTGATGAGGTATTGTTCTTGTCCTTTAGAAAGGACTGAAAAATCAGGACAAGTCACTTTTAGATTATTTGAATTTTTGAAAACCAGGTGGTCCAAAAAGGAGGCATGACTAACACACGTATAAATTTACTAATCTCTTTTTGAGTTTAAACTTTTTGTGCTTTATCCACACATGCTCCTCTCTGAGGAAATAGTGCAAAAAAAAGAGAGAGAAGAAAACAAACAGTAAGATGATTAAAATATTTGTAAAACAATTGAAATTGTCCTTGCCGTTATCATCATAGGATGCTGAAGGTAGTGCTGTCTCCTACATGAATTATTATTTACTCTCCTTCATCTGGGCTCAGGATAGTCAGGCTGCATTTACAGAGAGTCCTGATGATGAGTTTGTTGCCACATAAAGTGAACAGCAGCTCATTTACTACTTCAAATGGGAAAATTTGTGGTTAGATCATTTGGACGCAGGTTTATGTTCATTGCTATTTGATGACTAAACACTCCTTTCGATTCCCCATACCCCATACTATCAATCAATATATATATATATATATAGGTTATATATATACATATATATATATATATATATATGGAGAGAGAGAGGGAGAGAGAGAGAGAGAGAGTTTTAGGGTAAAGGGGTGTGTAGTGTAAATGCTCAGTGTCAATGATGCTTTCCTAATGGACTCTGGGTAAGCCTGATATATATTAGTATCTGATTTTACCACTTTTCCCAAAATAATGTATCAGACAAGGTAGTCAAAATGATTGTCATTCATAAGACAACTTTCATAATGATTTGAAATCAATTTGCTATTATCACAGGGCCAGATAATATGACTTAGTTGCTGGTAAATCACCTGCTTCTAGAGGCTCTCCAAAAAACTTTTCCACTGTTACCTAACTCCAGAGATATCAGGACACTGTTACCCCAGAGGTTTAATTAGTCGATTTTGGGCATAATATTAGGATCTTGTTACGACAGAGTAAAAGTCAGCTAGTCCTTGAAATTTTGCCCCCAGTTTGCCTCATTTGGACTGGCACTGAACTTTGTCTCTTTATTTCACAATACTACATTTTTAATTAATTTCTATATGCAATTTTGAATAAATGTTGACAGCTGGTATCCTTCTAATTTTTAGTACATACTTTGCTAATATGGTAAATATATTTTTTACACAGGCCAGCCTGTGTATGCTGCCATGTTGCTCCCAATTCTGTTTAACCCCTTGGAAAGTATACATCATTGGTAGAACAATATGCTCTATGGGCTTCATCTGAAATCTGAAGCCAGATCTCTGTTGGATATTATACATATACTCAATTCTAATAAGGACCCTGAATTTACATGTTACTATCTGCATTTTTCAAGTGAGCAATTGAGAATCAAAAACCTTAAACCACTTGCCTAAGTCTACACAAATAATAAACAAAGGAATCATTATTCAAAAACAAATATATTTTACCAAGAGAAATATTCTCTTCTTTCTCTTTTTTCCTGTTGTTTTTCCTTCTCTGTATCCCACACAGTAGTTATAACTTAATTGCATATAATAGGTGCCTAATGAAATCTATTTAATTAAAATTATAGTTACTACTTTTAGTGCATAATTAAATTTTAATTATTGCAACATTTTCTAAACATCTTTTTTTTTATTATTATTTTGAAAGGAAACTTGTACTAATGCATTTGACAAAGGTTTTTACTCAATCTTCTGTGAACAGTAACTCCCAGGCATCCAGGACCCAAATCACTGGGGAGGAAATCTCTTTCGTGGGAAATGTCATTTCCCCAGTATGCAGGTGGTAAGGTAATCAAGTTAAAGTTTGTCAAGACAAACTTCAGATAAGCTATAGTCAGAGCAAGCTAGAGAGTGCATGCTTGAAAAACAGCAGTTGCCTGTAAGATCCCTGAGTGAAGTAGCAGGACAAAGTTCTGTAGCATCAATCCCTTGACTTCAGTTCTTGATTCAGCCTCAGGAGTTCAGATATTTTCTAGCTTCTTGATTTCAGAGACAATTACTTACCCATTTGGCTTACTCCTTTAGAAAAGAGAACAGACATTTAGATGGTGAAAAGGTGAGCTAGCACAACTGACCAGCTATACTAACTGGTAATATAAATAAATCAGGAAGACATTAGCGTGATTCATTACTGCCTTTTTTTTAATGCCCTGTGAAAGCAAGAAACACATACTGATTTTACTGAGCATAAAATTAATCATAATGGAATCAATTGCTTGGTATCAGCTGCAAATTCTCAACCATCCTGTTATCAACACTTCCATTTAAAGTCATAAATACAGATTGAAAATCTAAAATATAAACTTTATAAGTATTTCTAAATTTTATAATATTTACTTTTTAAGATAGCAATCTGAGGTGTCCCACCAAAATTAATATCTTGGAACTTAATACCCAATGTGATAATATTAAGAGATGAAGCCTTTTGGGAAGTGATTATGAGAGCAGAGACCTTATGACTCAGATTAGTGCCTTTATTTTTTTTATTTTAAAAATAGTTTTTATTATTTGTGATACATAATTCTTTTGTACTCAAAATATTATTTATAGTCATTATTCTATATTATTAATAGTAATATTTTTTATTTTTTTTATTTCTGCATATCTTGGGGGTACAAATGTTTAGGTTATGTGTGTTGCCTTTGCCCCCCGCCCCAGTCAGCTTCAAGTGTGTCCATCCCCCAGACGGTGCGCATCGCTCTCGTTATGTACATATATACCATCTCTCCTCCCTCCTCTCATCTGCCCGATGCCCAATAAATGTTATTGCACTTAGGTGTTGATCAGTGAAACCAATTTGCTGGTGAGTACATGTGGTGCTTATTTTTCCATTCTTGGGTTATTTCAGTTAGTAGAATTGGTTCCAGCTCTATCCAGGACAATACAAGAGGTGCTATATCGCCATTGTTTCTTATAGCTGAATAGTACTCCGTGGTATACGTATACCACATTTTATTAATCCATTCATGTATTGATGGGCACTTGGGTTGTTCCCACATCTTTGTAATTGTGAATTGTGCCACTATAAACATTCGAGAGCAGATGTCTTTTTTATAGAATGTCTTCTGTTTTTTTGGATAGATGCCCAGTAATGGGATTGCTGGATCAAGTGGTAGATCTAATTGTATCTCTTTAAGGTATCTCCATATTGTTTTCTACAGAGGTTGCACTAGTTTCCAGTCCCACCAGCAGTGTATGAGTGTTCCTATCTCTCCACATCCACGCTAACATTTATTGTTTTGTTACTTTTTGATAAAGGTCATTCTCACTGGAATTAAGTGATATCTCATTGTGGTTTTGATTTGCATTTCCCTGATGGTTAGAGATGTTGAACATTTTTTCATATGTTTGTTGGCCATTATTCTGTCTTCTTTTCAAAAGTTTCTGTTCATATCCTTTGCCCACTTTTTGATAGGGTTGTTTGAGTTTTTTCTTGCTGATTTTCCTGAGTTCAAATAGATTCTGGTTATCAGCCCTTTATCGGATTAGTAGCATGCAAAAATTTTCTGCCATTCTGTAGGTTGTCCGTTTGCTCTCATGACAATATCTTTGGCTGTACAGAAGCTTTTTAATTTGATCAGGTCCCATTTATTTATTTTAGTTGTTGCTATAATTGCCTTTGGGATCTTCTTCATAAATTCTTTGCCTAGGCCAATGTCTAGAAGAGTTTTCCCAAAATTTTCTTCCAGAATTCTAATAGTTTCACATCTTAGGTTTAAGTCTGTTACACACTGTGAGTTGATTTTTGTGAGAGGCAAAAGGTGTGGATCCTGTTTCAGTTTCTACATGTGGCTATCCAGTTTTCCCAGCACCATTTATTGAATAAGGATTCTTTTCCCCAATGTATGTTTTTGTCTGCTTTGTCAAAGATTAGATGGCTATATGAGGATGGTTTTATATCTGGTTTCTCAGTTCTGTTCCACTGGTCAATGTCCCTATTCTTGTGCCAGTACCAAGCTGTTTTCATTACTATAATCTTGCAGTATAGTTTGAAGTCTGGTAAATTGATACCTCCCATTTTGTTTTTATTGCCTAGGATTGCTTTTGCTATATGGGGTCTTCTCTGGTTACATACGAAGCATAAAATTATTTTTCCTATATCTGTGAAAAATGATGTTGGTGTTTTAATAGGGATTGCATTGAATCTGTAGATCACTTTGGGTAGTATAGACATTTTAATAATGTTGATTTTGCCGACCCACGAGCATAGTATCATTTTTCACCTGTTTACATCCTCTGCTATTTCCTTC
>CAUYSK010104960.1:0-18760 GCA_963575035.1 Avahi laniger
AGGATATTTCCTATTACTGGTTCCAGTTTTTCTTAAGATTCAATTCCATTTCTGCCTTTGTGTTTTTTTTGTTGTTGTTGTTTTTGAAACAGAGTCTCAAGTCTCAAGTGATCCTCCTGCCTCAGCCTCCCGAGTAGCTGGGACTACAGGCATGCGCCACCATGCCCGGCTAATTTTTTCTATATATTTTTAGTTGTACGATTAATTTCTTTCTATTTTTAGTAGAGACGGGGTCTCACTCTTGCTCAGGCTGGTCTCGAACTCCTGAGCTCAAACAATCCGCCCGCCTCGGCCTCCCAGAGTGCTAGGATTACAGGCGTGAGCCACCGCGCCCGGCCCTGCCTTTGTATTTTGTATAAACTTCTATATTCTTAAAAGAAATTCATTGTTGGTTTTGGTTACTTACCACTAAAAATGTTGACTAATGCAGCAATAGATCTGCATTTAGTGTTTTTTAAAATGTTATCCATAATTATCTTTTATGATAAATATATAAAGATATATTAACATAATACATATTTCATTTTTACAATAGAAAGCTGCAATATATTTATTTGGGGGAAAAAAACAAGTCTCCTAAATTTTACGTTTACTCCAAATGCTCCCCAAATAATAATGAAATGATCTTCCCACACTTATCAAGAAGTGACAGGAGTTGGGAATTTAAAACCTGTTTTTGAATCATTTGATTTGTAAATGTTTCTTAACACTTCAAAGTAATCATAATTGTCTGTCTATTCTTTTCTTTGAACTGAATGTAAATGACCTGTCAATTTCTGTATATGGTTTTCTAAATTTAGGCAATAAGAAGATAATTTACATTTATGAAGGGTGACCCAAGAAGATGCATAGTGCAACTGTATAACTAATTTAGGCTAAAGGAGTGTCATGGAGACCATTATTTTTTGAAGAAATAAATCCTATTAACTAAAAAATATAAAGCAGAACTGTTAAGAGTAGGGAGAAAAAGGAAGGTGGCAAAGGCATAGTATTTTATCAGAAAGTAAAATCTCTAAAATTATTTTTACAGAGATTGTTATGGGATCATCATTTATATTCAATTTTTACAGGAAAAATATTCAAGAAAAACACTTTGTCCCATTAAAGTATTTTGGAAATAAAGGTAAAATCAACATACATTCAAGCTTAACACTATTCTAGCTAAATACAAACATTTCAACAATGAGAAAACAAATACAATAATTGACTTGGACAATATATTTAAGATATTTGAGCCATGCCAACTTGGAATACTGTAAAGGGAAGGTTTTCTTATCTTATTCATGTGGATTTAGTGTTATATGGTGAAAAGACTCTCATAGAGTACAATGATGAGATTAATCTGGTTCACATTCTAGCTTTGCCACTTACTAGTTATCTGCATTTGGACCAGTCATTTAAATTCTCTGAGCCTCTTGTATTCATCTACAAAACTGAGTTGTCAGAATTGAAAGATATGGAATTTAGTTTCTGTTCAATAAAAATATAGAAGTCAATGCAAAATAGGCAATGTAGCTACCATAGACATCCAAGTAGAATGTTTTATACCCTCGTATTATTTGGTTTGCCTAAATACCAGTATAAATTTTACAGAGAGCTATAAATGATGTTTATCAATTTGGTCAAATGGATCTTGTTACACCCTGGCAGCCATGTGTTATGTTATAATTGACCTATGGCTTGGTGTGCAAAGATCCAGTTTTGATATTTGTTCTGCCATCCAGCAACTAAATGAACTTGAACATGCCACTAACATCTCTTGAGCTGCTTTTCCATATAAAAAAAAATGGGTAAGGGGGTAATATTCTTAATGCAGAACCTACCTCACAGGATTAGAATCAAAATGAATTTACATGTATAGAAGTGCTTTGTAAAAAGCAATTCTCCAAATAAATGTCAGAGGACAGAACAAGAGAGAAGAGCGTTCTATAAGGTACTGTATTGGAAATTGTCATGAAAGGGAAAAAGCTTGGCAATCATAAAATAAAAATAAAACCTTTACTCTAGAAATATAATCTATAAATTTTTATCTAAAAAGTTACTTTAACTTTCTTTACTTTGTGTGGTATGCATAGGGCTTTCATCGCAATGTATTTGGAAGGTTGTAAGAGGGAGACTGCTCAAAAAACATATTAAACAGATTTGGAAGGGGGTGGATATAAAGTTAGAATTTCTGAGTCATGAAAACATCAGATAGCGCTTCAAGAAAGGTGTAACTTTATTTAAAACTGAGCTGCTGTGAATTCTATCATGCTGCAGACACCTCTGAATCAACAAGCTTTGTTGGCAAATTGTTATGCTGACAAATTCTCACACAGACTGCAAATTTCCATTTTGTAAACAAGTAAGTGGGTTCCTGATGGTCTTGCTTACATCCTGAGCTGGAACTTTGGAAAGTGGAGTCCTGGCTTAAAAGACTCTGTATAATCCTTTTCTCACATTAGCAAAGCAGATTCAAATATTTATCACCCAAATCAGAGAGTCACTGTGAGCATGAATGTAATATTAAGTCTGATACTCTTTGAGTTAGGGAAACACAAACAACACATCACTGGCTTCATTGGCTAGATTTCCTGAGACAGTTAGAGTGGTATGGGTGTTAATGTTGTCTTCTTCAAAACACTAGGGGCTCTATTTCATTTCTACCCACAATAGGACAAATATATTAAATAGAATAGCGATCAAGAAGTTTCCTGGCCAGGATATTTGATGCACACAAATGTGAGTGCACAAGCAATCACATACAGATTGGCTCGTAGATCTTCCTTCTCCTGGGTCAGAGTCAGTCACAGGGGCTCTGGTTGTGCGATTTTGAATCACCACTCCCAGCAGCTAAGCAGGAGGAACTGGGCATGTGGCACAGTCATGCAGCTGAGTGAAAAGGCACGAGCCATCACAGTGAAGAGAAGTAGGTGAGATACACGTGTGCATCATGGACTTTGGAACAAGTTAAGTGCACATAAATCACCAAACGGTAATGTCCAAGAACGTACATCAGACTGGGGACGGAAGGTGCTGGGCCCAGAGCCTGGATGCAGTGGGATTAAATGAAATACCGGTTAAAATATCTAGCTCACACAGCAACATCATTAGGGAGTAATTTTCCTTCCCCTGTTTAATAAAATTACAATTTTTGAGAAGGGCATCCCCTATTTATCAAGGGAGGTGGGACTCCATGATCACAAGGTTCCTTCCAGCTTGATAAGTAGAATGAAATTGGCAGTAATTTTTACCTTTGCACAGCCCTGTTTTATAAAGGACTGGGCCCATCGTTTTATAAAAATAGGGAACCTCTTTGTGATCCTCTCTAGGCTGCTAAGTGGGGCTGTGTGAAAGGATGCAGAGGGGGTACAGAGGGGAGTTCCTGTTCTGCATCGCAAGCTGGGTCCCAGGCCCATTTCTCATGTACTTTTGCCTTCCCCCTTCTAGATGCTTTAATTCTCCAGCCCACTTCTGGGATGGTAGGGATTTACCTGTGATCTCATGAGGAAAGAGCAGGACCCGAAGGAAACAGGGAATTTGGAAGTTCTTATCACCAGGTCGACAGTCTAGAAATTGGAAGAGTCTAGTCCTGTGATCGTGTGGACATTGACCTTCTTTCCTATTTAGAAAGCAAAGGTGATAGCCAGCCTTCCACGCCTGCAAACATAGGCCTGAGCAGCCGCATCCAGGTTACTAAAGATGGCAGCCAAGACCAGAACTGGGCAAAATCAGAAAACAGAGGTGTATGTTGCAAAGAGCATAACAGGAGCTACAATGCATGAATCCTGGCTTTAGCATTCACTAGTGATCTGTGTGACCTTGGGCAAGTCATTTCACTCCTTTGAGCCTTGGTTTTTTTCATGTGCAAAATGTAATAATAACACTTCCAGTATTTACTGATGAGGAGAAAATGTTTGTAAAATGTTTTAAACAGGGGTCTGCCTTCCACAATTATACCCTTTCCCTCTCCTGTGTGTGTGTGTGTGTGTGTGTCATTACTCCGAGTGGGAAATAAATCTAATTAATTTGTAATAATTCGTGTGACCCCTCCCTTATTCCATTTGCATGCTAAGGAATGAATTTCTGGTTTTAGGACATCAGATGCTAGCAAGAGCTAGGGTGGAAGAATGTGGAGGAAGATTGTGTGTGTGTGTGTGTGTGTGTGTGTATGCGCGCGCATGCGCTCGTGTGTGGGGGCAATGAGCAACCAAGTATCCTTATTAATATAACACCCCAAAGACATCAGCCTGCTCTACCTGAGGCAAGGCTGGTTGTGCAGAGAGCCTTTACACACAGCCCCACAGACAATGTGAAATTCTTTCTCCTCTGCAGCCTTGGTCTGCAGTGACGCTGGCAGATGCTAAACTTTGGCCTGTCTAGAACAGCTAATTAGGTTATAGAGGCTGCCAAAAATCCCAAAGTCATCCAAAGAAAATGCAACACTTTGAGATCTGAAGTAAAGGTCAGAAGACACAAACACTAATCACATTTTTAAGAGAGAAATAAACAAGAAGGGGGAAAGAAAGGCAGGAAGGCAGGTTCTTGACAATCTGGCAACTTCTTAATCTTTTATAAACAATATTGAGATCAAGCATGAAGTGATCCTGGCTCCTTTCTCTGGTATAGTAGATGCTGTATATTCATAAAAAATAACACTGTAATAGACTCTGTATTTTCATGGCCTGTTCCAGAGCTCAAAGTCCATACCTTTGGGACATCAGAAGATCTTTCAGAGACCCCCCTCCTGCTGGAGAACACTCCCACCTGAGAATCAGTCTGGACGAGAAAGGTGGTAATTTGCTAAATGGAATCAATTGAACAAATAGCTGGGCATGTCCAGGGCTTCCTCATGGGCTGCATCAAATTATCACAAAGAACTGCTGTCTGCCTGTCTCTCTGGAGCGGAGAGGCAGCCTTACAAACCCAGAGACCCAGTTCTTCCAAAGAGGTTACCCCAGAACATGTGTGTTGGGGTGGGGTAACAAAATAAACAGCAGTGCATGGGACTTCACTGCCACCAGCAGGCCCCAGAGGAAGTGCAGGCCTAAAGCAGGGCAGAGCTGCCAGAGGAGCAGGCCCCAGGTAAGAGGGTGAGACTTGCAGCTGAGCTGCCTCACCTTGAGCGCACCCCCTCCCCGCAATCGCAAAGATTTGGAAAAACTGTGCCTTTTCCCTAAAACATAGGTGAGGTGTGCCTGCCCAAAAGCCAGAAGGAGGGATTTGGACACCAAACTCCAGCTAAGGATCCAAACACTCCCTGACACCCACCCCAACACAATCGCACTTTTATTTGACAGGGTCTTTTTTCTTGTCCTGGTTTATGCAGTATTCCTGATATTTCGATGGCTGCAGTGGAGTGTGGCAGGAGATGGCAATTTTACCTCTGCTTCCCCCTACATCTCAAGTCACCTGGACGCAGACCAGAGCCGCACGCCGTCCACCTGGCGCCCCGACCCCAACCAGCGCAGTCCCGCGTCCGCTCTGACTGCCCGCGTCAGCGTCAGGTGAAACCTGCCCACACGTCGCACTGACTTGGAAAAGCGGCTGAAACGCAAACAAAAAGCCGCAGCCCACAGCCAACTCTGTTGATTTCTCGCACCCCACCCCAATCCGCGCCCCTGCACTTTGCGGGACGTTGCGCCGGGGGGCGCTCCCGGGAGCCCACACTCGCCCGCCCCGCCTGGTACGCGCCGGCCGCCGGGGCCCGGCATTCTCGCGTAGGACCGACCCGGAGCCGCCAGGAGGGCAGAACAGCCCAGCATGAGCCTGGGGGGAGCAGGAAGACCCACCCCCCCACTCCCCGGGAGGCTTAGAGGCCTCGGAAGAGCTCCCCGCGGAGATCCGCTCCCGGAGAGGTTCCGCGACCACGCGGCGAGGAGCACGTGAGCGGCGCAGCCTGGCTATAAAAACCCCCGCCCGGGCGCGCGTGGGGAGCTAGCGGAGCGGCAGGACGCGGCCACCTGCGCCGCGACAGCCAGGGAGGCGGTGACCCTCCCTCGAGGACGGCTGAGACAGTCCGGAGACTTGACGCTTCGGACCTCGGGGCGGTCTCGGGTGCGTGCGTCGAACTTTGAGGCTGGATTCCCTGCGCCAGGGCAGAGGCGCGCAGACGCCCGCACGCGTGGATTCGCGAAAATGCTCAGGGCTTGTGTGACCTTTAGGAGAGTTGGAGGCGGGGTAGTAGGAATCTCGAGCTGATTTCATGTCCTCATTCAAGGAGGCAGCCACGAGCACGCCACCTCGTCCTCGGAGGAGCCCGAGAGGCCCCTGGGCAGCCCGAGGCCCCCGCGCCCAAGCCCCAGCCGCCCTTGAAGCCGAGCGCTATTTCTGAGCCCGCGGGAGTCGGGCTCCAATAAAGTCGGGACATCTTCTTGTAGATAAAGTTTCGGCTGTCCTCGTCGCCCGCACGGTCCCCGCCGCCTGGCGGCCCCTCCTCCCACGGCGGGCGCGGGCGGGGAGATGGCCGCGGGCGCTTCCCGGCGCAAAAGGGCGCCGCGCGCGTAGCCGCCTTCACGCTGACCTCCCGCTCCAGCCGGCTGCCGCGCAGAGCCCCGGCAGCCAGCGAAGCCGGACGCCCAGAGGGCCAGGAGGACGTGGCGACAGGGGTCCGTATGGCCGCTCCCTGCCGGCGGGCGGTGTGCGCCACGGAGCTCGCCGGCGGCGCTTCGGGCTCGGAGCGGCTCTGAGCCGCGCCGCCTGCGGAGACCGACCTAGCCGTTCCGCGGAGCCGCGGGCAGGGACCCAAGGAGCAGGAGGAGGCGGCGGCAGCGGCTGTTTCTCCCAAAGGGCAATGTGGCCGGCCGGCGCGGGCACCAAGCTGCCCTGTCCGCGGGACTCTGCGCTGCGGCGGGCGGCTTTCTCTGGGAACCTCACGGCCCTGCCTTCTCACCTCGTGCCCGCCGGCCGCAGCGTCCGGGTCTTCATCAGCGCCAACCCCGAAGGTAAGGCCCCCTCTCGGGTTTGCCGGTCCGTCCTTCTGTCTGTCCTCGCCGCGGGAACCGGCGAGTGTGCCTGGTGCGCCCTGCGCTCCCTTCCTCCAGCTAAAGCTGCGGCAGCCCTGAGCGCGTGGGAATTTAAGTTGAATCACTTCTATTCGCCCCTCGCTCGTCCGCTGTGCCTGCTGACTTCACCTGGGACACCCATTCTTACCCCCCGCCCTCCCCGGTCACTGCCCGGTCAAGCTAAGAAACATCCACAGCATTAGCAGGAGCTTCGGGAAGCTCCATTCTGCCGCCGCCACCCGCCGCCCTTTCTTTTAGCGGTTTCTTCTGCGAGGTTATGGCAAACGCACAGTGGGTCCTTTCGCTCTCAGCTCCGCGGCGGCTTCCTGAACGGGGCTCCCTCCGTTGCCACTTGCTCCGGCCGAGGTGAGGAGAGCAGTGTTCCCTGAGACTCGCCTCTGGCAGGTGCGATGGCACCCTTTGCCCTGGGGGTCGAGCGGACCCTCGTGAACCGAAGGCCCGCGGAGATCCAGGGGACACGCACTGTGGGTCCCGGGACAGGCTTCGCGGTGGAGCGCTCAGGATGGGTTCAGATCCTCAGTTGGGTCCGCAGGCGCGTCGTCTCCGGGGTCTAGAACCCGGCCTACCCAGTCGTGCTCCCGCTCGAGGCCGGGCACCTGCTAGGCGCTCAGGCAAACTTGTTGACACACTGCGTTCACAGTCACAGCGGCTGAGCGCTGGGTGGTCAAATCCTGTTCATCCTGCGTTTCCGCTCTCAGTCCTGATAGATTTCATTCCCAGGGAGTGGGGAAAAGGAAGAATGTATTTATCTGGGGCTGATAAAACTGCAGGGACTCCTCTTTTCTAGGAAAAAAAAATGTTCGGCCATAAGGATGAGATTATAGGAGACTGAAATAGATGGGAGAGATTTGAGAATTAATTTTCCCTGCACTCTAACAAGCCTTGGGTCTTATTTTTACAGAGTGAAAGAAAAAAAGTAAGTTTACATTGAAACAATCATTGGATGGAATGCTCGTTTGAAAACCCAAGGCTCTGGTTGCTTGTGGAAAGCATTCAGAAAGGACCACTAAAAGTAACTTTCTAGAAAATTATCGTTTACCCCCCAAAACATGGCACTAACAGAAGTTTTAGGTAAAGCTCACATTATGACAAGGGAATTGGAGAAAGAAATAGGTACCACGCCCTAATTAGTATTAGGACTACACACCTGTCAGGGGAGAGCATGATCATCCTTTTATCTGTTTGCAGCTCGCTTTCACGGAACTTAATTAAGGAGCCTTTTAGGAAGATATACTACACTCTGAGAAAGTCATTCTATCTCAGATATGTTCCAGGATTTTTACCTAAATTTAGATTTAAAGAAAAACTGAACATGGAAATATGCAGCCTATTAAGGATTTAAGGAAATCTGCACGTTAAGTTTTGTGTTGCTTTTTTTGAAAAATATCGCTAAAGCATTTTTAAAGTGAGAGAATTTTGTTAGAAAATGTTTAGTTCTGAAATTTTTAATTCTCCTGAGCTTATAAAAATGTCTTATGAAAAGTGTCTAAATCTGGTGATGTGAAGCCAGTTCAGTTACTCTTTTCCTTTAAAAAAGCTGCTTCTAAAATACAATGAATATGTTCTGTTAATGTGAATAGTTGGTTTTTTCTCACTTTAAAATTGCAATTTCTAGGATAAAAATAATGAGTTTATACTGAGTCATCTTAATATTGAATTAATAGACAAGATTAATGTCATTTTTCTTAAGCCTGTCCATGTGATTCTTCAAAATCCTTAGTTTCTTGAAATAAGAGCTTTAGCGTATATTAATTCTAGGAAAGCAAACGGGAGAAAGGAGGCAGTCATACCTCTTGCGCACTGTTTGAGCTGGACAGCTTCCACACTAATCTTTTTAAAAAAAAACCCAGAAATATGAAGCTTACCTGGGAAGTTTCAATAGGAGCAGGTCCTCAGATTTTATCCAAATTGGAGAGCTGGTGGCATATTGAATAAAAAAGACAGAGATGAGCATTTTTAATAATCTGAACATGAACCTTCAAATCTTGGAAAATGCTCTGTCAGAGGCAGCACTTGACCGTAGCATCTTTATGGATGCAATTTAAAAAGCAAATGGTTGTGTTTTGGTACGATCCAGTATGAGATTCTTGGCCAGTGCTGAAGAGCCTGTCTGCTGTCAAATTAAGACAAAGAACATTATCTCATGCTTTCCTTTACAAGCGCAAATCCAATTTATGTTCTAAATAAAAGCTGTTTTGTATTGTACTCACAGAAATACTTTGAGAATCCAGCAAGGCTCTTGCTTAGATTATAGTTTTAATAGGCATTGCTTTACAAGGCTTGTATGGAATTTTCCCATCAGTAATGAAGATAATACATGCATTTAGGATGAAACATTACTTTCCCGTATATTAGCTTATTCAATATTTTGATTTTCATTTTCACCCTCATTATAGCCCTCTGAGGGTGGTGGACCTGGAGGTGTTCTGCCTATTTTACAGATGAGAAAACTGAGGCTGTATCAAGTTAAGCTGCTTGCCTGAATTCATATAGCAGAGTGAAACGGAGTGGAGCCCATACAATGCTCAAAACGCATCTCTTGATACTCTTTGGCCAGCCTAAGCTCCTGTGGAATATCTCTGTGAAGTATCTTACACTCACATGGACAAGAGAATAAGCTGGGTATGGCAGATATGTGCTTCCCAGCATCTTCTCACTGTCAGGCTTCGAGCGTATGAATAGCTGAAAGGGCACATGGCTGCCCTTACCCACTTTGCCCCCACCAAGAGGTAGCCCTGGGCATTCAAGGAAATTTAAGGAAGTGCTGGATGCTAATGGACATGTTCCTGTCCAAAAGTATATCTGCATCTGACCAATCCCTACCACGTGGAAGACGCTGGAGAAGGACCCCTCTAGGGGAGGCAATAGCGTTATCCCAGATTTTCTTAAATGATGGGCCTTGGACTTCATCTAGTCCCACCTCCCACCCAACATAGAAATCCCATCTGTGGCATCTTTATCAGTCCTTGGAGGTTTTTTCATCATTTAGCTACTGTCTTTCTGCCAGAACTGCACTTATACCTCCTTGGAAAAACGATTTTGAAACACATGTAATACCCTCCCCTGTGATGAGCCTGAATAGCCCGTGCGTATGCAGAGAAGAGGAAGCTGCATGACTCTCTCCCTCATTGGGGTTTAAGGGCCCTTCTTTTCCTTATCTTGATTCTTTATCAGTTGGGAATAAGTTAAAGTCTTAGCAAAAAAATAAGACTAAAATATCCACGTTACTACTGATTAAGAGCTGGCACGGGTCCGTAATCCCTCAATCCCTTATCTGCGATCCTCTGGGCCAGACGTGATTTTGGATTTTTTTTTTTTTTATATTTTGGGGAAAAATATCTATATAGTGTTTAATATATGGGGCCTAAGTAAATACTCCATATCAAATATGAATATATCTATAAGTAAACGTGACCTCACTCTGCGTCATTGTACAGAACTTTCTATAATGCTGGAAATGTCTTCATCTGATATGGTAGCACTAGGCACCCATGGCTGTGGAGCACTTGAGATGTGGCTAGCATGACTAAGAAGCTGAGTTTTGAATTTTATTTAATTTCAGTGAGTTTAAGTTTAAATAGATACATGTGGCTACTGGTTATTGTATCAGACAGCAGAGCTCCAAGTGGAGTGGTAAAGATTATAGGTAGCTTCATGTCAGTTAAGGTCAGGTTTGGCTATTAGTGACTTAGGTCACTCAGGTTTTGCTGCCAGATGGATTAGGGGAAAACTTTTATTTTCAAAGCGTTGGGGATTCTGGAGTTGCAGGTAAGAGATAAGGACTTTTGTTGGAGAATATGGTTCTAACTGCAGGCAAGTGAGTTTCCCAATATTATACCCCAGAATTACACAGACTTGCCCTTCCAGTCACCGTCAGCAATGGATGGGACACAGAGCATCCTCCCCGGCCCATGAGCAGAATCAGCCCCTTCAAACCTTAAGATGTGGAGGAGCAGAGAAGAATGGCAGTTTTACTTACAAGAGAGAAAGAAGGGGCTGGGTTATCATGCTCAGATTTTCCTTCCAACTCCAGCCATCAGATTAAGACTCCTCTCCTCCCCTGAGGAGTAGTGACAGCGTCCACTGTCAGGGCTGCTACGCAGTGCATCTCCGTCTGCGCAGAAACTACATCTGGAGTGCAGAGGAAGACGTTCTAACCCCTACCTTTGTGCATTTCTCTGCCCACTCCGATTTCTGTGCTGGTCGTCTTTGCGAGTTGTGCACTCTTGTCCACATGTTGAAGATCAGATGTTCAGATCATTACCACTTAGATTTCTTTTGTGTGCGTGACTTCCATGCCTTTGGGGTCTCGGTGGGAAAGCTTGTTCTCTGTTTTGATGGAAGCCACAGCTAAGAGACGTTTTCCCTTCTTATTTGTACACAGATTCATTTGCTACAGCCAGCGGTCATTTGTTTTAGCTCCTGTTCAGGGCAAGAGGCAGAAAGATCTGCATGGAGAAATTCACATGAAATCTATCAGTATTCTTCACCATTATTCTTCTTACCTTTTCTACTATCCTAATTATTTCCACGGCTCCCTATTTTTTCATTGTCTATATGAGTAATGGGAAAAAACACAGCAAAAAAACCACATATATACATATTAATGTAAATGTGTGTGTGTGTGTGTGTGTGTAACAGAGCCCTTTTCATACCACAGGAACATCTTTAAAAACTAAGAGTCTTCAAGGAAAATTTACTGAGTTGATATTTTATGATAAATGTATATAGGACATTTATAATAAATGAGTTCTAAAATTGTAGTGATTATATCTTCTAAGTCCTTAAGCAGACATTATTCAGGCAGGAGAAAGTATTAGCTACAAGGTAGATTGGGAGGTAGGCTTCCTGAATTTGAATCCTCAGTCCATTATTTCTGTGGTTTCTTGAGCAAGTTGTTTCACATCTTTCTTCTCAGTTTCCTCATTTGTAAAGGAGAACAATAGCAGTGCGTACTTCACAGGGTTATTGAGAAGATTAAGCTAATAGATTCAAAACACTTAGAACAGTGCTGGGAATATAGTAAATATTAAATAAATGTTAGCTGTTCTTATCATTATTATCATCATTATTATTTTTCCACTATGATCCGGACAATGCAGATATGTTTGTACAAGCATAAATAGGCATGTTCCGCAAGGAATGCAGTCCATAGAGGCATATCAGGTAAAACTTAGAATAGGCAAGCATTGCTTATGTTCTGAGAAATGCATTGTTAGTTTCATCATGGTGTGAACATGGTGGAGTATTTATGCAAACCTTAGGTGGTTAGCCTATTACATACATGGGCTATATTGTATAGCCTGTTGCTCCTAGGTTACAAACCTATACAGCATGTTACTGAACTGAATACCATAGGCAGTTGTAACACATGGGAAGTATTTGTGTATCTAAACGTAACTAAACATAGAAAAGGTACAATAAAAATACAGTATTATAATTTTACGAAACCACAGTCGTATATGTGGCCCCCTTTTAGCCAGAAGATCTATATGTGGCACATGACTATAGTAAAACAGAAACTTCTCTAGATCTTTCATGAAATTAGGTGCTTCCAAAAATCATCGTAAGGGTTGGTGGAGTAAAAGTCAGGGGCACCATTGGGTATTTAGTTTCCAGAGGGCAGGAAACTATAGAGAGCACTGCCCCTGGGCACTGGCTAGCTGCCCACCGTCTGCTGAAACCTGCATGTCAGCCACCGTAACTGGCGGCAGAGGAACTTTCTTGGTTCTATTTGTCCTCCAGATCTCAGGCAGGTGCATTTCTTTGGCAGAACTAGAATTGCATTTGCACCCTGTCAACAAGCAGATCTAGGAACTTCCAGGCTTGCAGCCCCTTCACTAAAAGCAAAAGAATAGAAGGAAGGGGTAATGGATACTCAACACCAAGAAATAGTTTCCAGCCCAGAGGGAAGCAGGCACATTCACTCACTCAACTAGTAATTATTCATGAAGCACCTACTCTTAAGGAGTGCTTTCTGGTGCTTAGAATACTGAAGTAACAAAAGAAACCAGGACTCTGCTCTTAGTGGAGTTTACATAAATACAGGTGATGAGTACTGTACTAATAATATAAGCAAAGCATCAAAGGGGCATCGAGGAGGGTTATGTGAACCACCTGGGAGGGGGTTCCCAGTGAGTGTTGGGAGGGCTTCCCAAACAAATGAAGGGAGCCAGGGTTTGGAAACTATTCTGCGTGATAATCAAATATGAGGCAGAGCAATGATGAGCTCTCAACAGGGAATAGAAAGAAATAGCTTTATTATTCAGCAAACAGCTTTCATCTTTTTGAATAGGAGTGGAGCTGATGTCTTGAGGTGATATTATCATTTTCCCCCTGAAGGTGGCTCATTTAGAATGACATTTGAAAGAAGGCATGACTTGGACTATGAAGGTATGCTAGCTATATACAAACAGATCGTGACTTGGTGGTTTAAAATATCAGTTACAGATCTTTTAAAATTCTTGTTACACCGTAGCATGATAACATTTGCCATTTGAAGAGGCTTCTGTAAGTTTATATTTTATTTCTGTTTCAGTTGTCTATTCCTGTGTGGCAACCCACCCCAAAACTTTGGTGGCTTAAAACAGCAATCATTTATCATTCTCACAGTTCTGTCCTTGGTATTTTGGGCAAGGCTTGGCTGGGTGGTTCTTCTGGTCCACAGGGTGTTGAATGGAGTCGGTCACTCAGCTGCTTTCTGGTAAGCCGAGGCTTGGCTGGGCTGCTGGGCTGGAAGGTCCAAGAGGGCTTGATACTTACGACAGCACCTCAGCGCTCCTCTGTGAGGGTGTTCTCTCTCTCTCTCTCTCTCTCTCTCTCTCTCTCTCTCTCTCTCTCTCCCTCCCTCCCTCCCCCTCCTCCGTCTTTCTCCTTCCCCTCTCTTTCCCTCTCTCCAGCACTTCTAGACTCTTTCAGGAGTCTAGCCCAGTATTCATTATAGATAGGGGGTTGGGTTTCTCAGAGAAAGGAAATGAAAGCTGCCAGACTTCTTAAGGCCTGAGCTTGGAAGTCCCAGAATGTCACTTTCACTACATTCTGTCACTGATGCAACTCATTAGGCTAGCCCAGATTCAAGGTGCAGAGGAATAGACTCCATTTCTTAATGTGAGGAGAGGTATGCGCATACAGCGAAGGGAGGAATGAACAGTGGCCGACTGTGAAAACCACCACAACCTCCCAGTTATGGTGTGTAGTTTCTTTGACCTTCCTTTGTCATAATTAAATTAAATGGGATAACACACAGAAAGTGCATAATCCAATGGCCTTGCATCTAGCAGGTGTTCAACAAGTGTTAATAATTAGTTGCTGTTATTATTACTGTGTTGTGGAGGGTTGAGAAGGATTCAGTAAATAGCACCCTTCTTCCCCTCCCAAGTTCTGGAAATTAGTTGTTGAAAAAAGACCAAGAGTTTACAGCCAGGAGATCAAAAATATCACCGTTTTTTCCTGATAAAGGAAATAATGGAGAATGCTTTTATGGTTCCTAATACTAAACAGCAGAATTAGACATTCTTCCAGCCACTCACTGGCAAAGGTAGGCCCCCAGAAAGCCCCCATCATGTGGCCTTCCCCAGAAACACGAGCCTGGAGGAGAGAGCAAACCCATGCTTCCTGGAGCAGGTCAGTTCCCAGGGGAAGGAGTGAGCAAGTGGGCCGAGCTTGCCTGGTTTACTATCCCCAGGCTTTCCAGGCCTGGGAAGGGTAAGTGAGGAGTAAAGTGAGGAGTAAATAGAATCCAGAGGGGAGCATCTCACATCATGGCCACATATCTAATATGAAGAAGAGAAGACAATGAGCTATAAGCTATGAAAAATAAGAGCAGGAACTGTACGCAAATATCAGTATCAGAATACTTTCATAAGGTAAGTGCTCAGAATGGTCTTGGGGAAGAGTCACTTCATCTCCCCAAACATAAGTTTTAAACCACTAATTTTTAGGTGGATTGATGTGCAGCAATAGATAACTGAAAAATAACGTAAAAACCCATAAGCACCTTTTAAAATGGCAAATGATGAAATTCCTACAGAGTAATAGAAGGTAATTGGGTTTGATAAAGACAAAGGCTCTTTGAGAAGTTGAGAAATTCCTGATAATAACTGACACGACAACATGTATTTCACTAATACAGCAAGAAATTATCGACAAGTAACCAGCTTTGTGCTCTAAACATTGCATGGATTCAAATCTAAGGCAACCGCAGATCTATAACACAAGTATTCGGACATTAAAGGTTGTCTGTTTACAAACATAGAGCAACTGTAATAAGCCAGGCAGTTTATAGTTCTTTTAACTCAAAAAAATTCTAATTCTTGCTTTTAATGGTCATATGATTTAAAGGAATATAAAACCTGTAACAGTGCCTCAAAAGCATATGTTGGTGCTGAGTTATCATGCATAATCAATCTGGAAGGAAGTGTGGTGATATTAACTTAAAGACACGCTTGCGCCACTTCTTCAAAGCGTTAGCTTACATTGCAATTTTTGTTGAAACCAAACAGGACTCATTCTGTAAATTAAAGCGTGTCGGCTAATGTATAATTAGAAAAAAGAGCTATGTGATAGAAAGTTAATGAAAAGATGAAAAACTGCAGCTTGGATGCAATTCAAAGGGAATAAAACCCCCTTCTAATGAAATACTTCCTTGAAATCTCATTTTCATTCCAAAATATCTCAAAGACCGTACCATGGGCGCACTCAAAGCAGAGAGCAAAGCACAGATGTCAGGTGTCTTATTCCTAGAGTGATTACAGAATTAAACTCGGAAATGAAACCTCAAAATTGAAAGGATATCCTTCATAATGCTTAATCTGATCTGTTACATACAGTGTCATTCAAAGGGATTCTTGCCACTGAATGTATTTCCTTCAAATTTTATTCTTAGCATCAGCTGCAATATTTATTATTAATAGATATCCATTGTGTATGAGCAAACTCCTAAATGCTGGTGTGGAGAGTTACAAAGGAAGTAACAGATACATGCAGCCGTTTTTATTCTTTAGACTCATTCATCTAGGAAACAGGACAAACACAACTGTCAAAAAATAAAAACACTGCAGTTGTGAAGGGGATATTTGCTTGCAAAGGCCAACTGGAATAATTGGAATCAAGTTGTTGTATCTGGTAGCCCAGTTAAGCATGAGCTCTTCAAATTTAGCCAAAAGGGAGAGACTTCAGATCTAAAAAATGATCTGCCTACTGTGGAGGCGTGGTCAGTGGGGAGCTGGTCCATATCCAAGAAAGGGCACAGTTTCTGGAGAGAAAGCATTTGATGCCAGAGAGCCTGATAATGTCTAAAGGTTTCCTCAGCAAGTGAGCAGAGCATATGCTGAAATTGTATTTCTTTGAGAGTCAGAGGAGTAGCTCTAGAGTTTACTTAGATTATAATTGGGGGAGTTTGAACAGGTGCAGAGCTTGAAGGTCTTGGGCACACGAGCCGCATTCTGAGGTGGGGACGTGTGGAGAGGCACAGGGTAGCGAGAGAGTCCGGCAAACGCAGTAGGCTCCCATCCCTCGTCATAGAAAACTGAGGCCCTGGCACGATGTGCAGGTCTTCTGTCGGGACTAGAAGCCGAGGCCAGAACTGCAGCCTGAGTTGTATGACCCTGAGTCGCAGAGGTTCGGTATTAAAAATAGTACTAAGCATTTCCTGGCTGAAGTTGCTGTCGGGCCCCGGGAGTGGGAACAGCCACCACCACGATAGGCGCAAGTCAGAGGACGGATGCAGGGGCTGAGGAGTAGGAAGCATTATTCAGAAGGAATAGGAATGTAGAACAATATTTGACAGATGCGAAAGACGCAGTTGTCCTAGCTGGGGAAGAGATGTTCAGAGAAAGAGTAGCGTATATCCAGGGAGTCCGGTGAGCCTCATTTCCGAATCAGCAGCGGCTGCCTGGAACACTTTACAGAGATGTGGGGCCACGTTCAGGTGCAGAGGGGAAGAGCAGCGAGCGGTGGCAGCGACGGCCCAGGAGTGAGGCACGGTCGGCACCCTTCCTTCCGCAGCACATGTGTGGCTGCGGACACTGGGCAGAGGGATGGGACAGTGTGAGCTGCAGAGAGGGAGACGGCTTTGCTTTGTTCCACTGGGCCAAAGCAGAGGAGACGAGCCAGAGCGAAACAGGAAAATTCTGCCCAAGAAATAACTGGCGAGAGATGTTCTTGCCCAGGTGACAGAACTGGTAGAATCACAGCTTTCTAAAGGGAGAAACTGTTGTTGAAACTATTAAATAGACTGAAAATCTGCTTGTTGAGGCGGAGCCTGCATCCTGGCTCATTGCTAAGCAAAGAGCAGTTTCAGCAGAAGATCACACTCAGTTAACGATATCCCAGAAAACTCGAATTAAAATGGAATTCAGCAATACTGAGGTCGCTATGTGATAAGGGGAAAAAGTTAACCAAAAATATTAAATGCTAACAAAAAAGAAAGAAAATCTACTAAGAACACTGAGAAGACGGTATGAAAATTAAAAATTCCCTTTTAAGCCCAAGTTCTTTATTCAGAAGTCTAAATCTGTGTACAGAAGCAATTGCAATAACAATATGTAGGAAAAAATGAAGAAGGATGCAGACCTTCTGTCCTCTAAGAAGCTACCACTTGGAGGTATTATCCACAAAGTCATGGGGGATAAGAACATTCACATATTAGGGAATTTCACAGTTTAATAAAATCACAACTGAACTGGAAATGTTATAAGGTGTTAGGGTCTTGCAACATGGCCCTTGGATTTTTTTCACTCCTCCCCTTGAGAGGTGGGCTCTGTGGCTGATTTAGCCAATGGAATACAGATGTGGTGCTGCTCCACTTGCTGGGCTAGGCTTTTAAAAATTGGCCCTTTCCACTTTCTCTTTTGAAACTCTTGTTCTTAGAACCCAGCTGCCTCATGGAGAGACCCCTGAGGGGAGAGGGGTCAACAGCCAGCCACTTTGCCAACCAGGAGGATGAGCTATCCTGGATGTGGAGCTCTAGCCCAAGCGGAGCGTCCCAGCTGACTGACGCCACAAGGCGCAGAGACTAGCCTTCCCGCCGAACTCTGCGTGGATTGAAGAGTCGGGGAAAATGAATGTTGTCTTCAGCTGCTGATTTGGGTTTGGTGTGCAGCAATAGATAAATAAAATTAGCAAAGTAAGTGCATTATAGTATGTACTGGCTAAGAATAAAGAATTTGGAGGTTAGATCCAGATTTGAATCCCGAGATTTGTTATAAACTTGGGTAAGGTATTCAGTCTCTTCAAGCTACATTTCTCTTCTGAAAATTGGGAAAATTGGGTTGTGGTGAGAAAGAAATGAAATACTATACGTAAGCACCTAAAACTGCCTGAAAGGTGCCAAGGACTCAAAAAATTATAGGTCAGAATTCGTTAAAAACCCCAGAAAATAAAGAGCTAAAAGGGTTACAAGGGAATGAGAATTACTTGAGTAACTTTTTGAAAAAACCATGGCACAGGCCGGGCGCGGTGGCTCACGCCTGTAATCCTAGCTCTCTGGGAGGCCGAGGCTGGCGGATTGTTTGAGCTCAGGAGTTCGAGACCAGCCTGAGCAAGAGCGAGACCCCGTCTCTACCAAAAGTAGAAAGAAATCAATTGGACAACTAAAAATATATAGAAAAAAAAAAATTAGCCGGGCATGGTGGCGCATGCTTGTAGTCCCAGCTACTCGGGAGGCTGAGGCAGGAGGATGGCTTGAGCCCAGGAGTTTGAGGTTGCTGTGAGCTAGGATGACGCCACGGCACTCTAGCCCAGGCAAGAGAGTGAGA
>CAUYSK010104961.1:0-13882 GCA_963575035.1 Avahi laniger
TAATATTTATTTGAATAAACTAGAAAATTTGAATTCATTAAATATGTATCTACATGTGTTTGTATGTGATTCACCAGCACTCATAACTATTCATTTAATCAAACATTAGCGCTATGTTAGGTTCCAAGGGAGAGCAAAAAGTCATGGTTCCTAACTTCATCAAGCCTTCATGTTAGGTTTCAGTCTAAAACTGTCGGTTCTTCATGCACTCATGGCCGAAGAATGACCAGACATGCCAAAGTTAGGCAAGCATGGAAATGAGGTTTATTGAGGAAAGAAAGATAGGATTATAGGGCAAGAGCAAGATATAGGTTTACAGAGCATGGTACATGTGCCATGGATGATGACCGGACGCATTGTCGTAGCAGGGCAGGCAAAAGGGAAGGCAAAGAGAGAGAGCTTGGCTAGAGTCTACATCCTATTTTATAGCGTCCGGATAGGGACCTCACTTGTTCAGAGGTCACCCTGGAACCACTTTGATTAGACAGTTGAGAGTCACATGACCTGAGCCTTAGCTAGGCATGTGGGTTCTAGGTCATTTTCCGGATTTTATGGTAATCATGTGGCTTGGCCCATGGGCTAGAGAGTACTCTGCATTCTTTTGCATCTGACGTACCAAGTTCTGATTGGCTGATTCATAGAATATTGCCTCCTCCCCTCAGGTATGGAGAATCAGGGTTGGACTGGACCAAGATGGGGCAACAGCACCCACTTTTGTCCCTAGGAGACCTGTAATCCTTCACTATCTACCTAACATTCATATTTTGGAACAGACAGACATTTAATACATTGCAAACAAATATATGTATATATATATGTACACACATACACATAAATGTATACATATATAAAATTTGTAATTAAATTACAAATTTGACATGTACCATATGCTGAAACTAAAATCAGAGTTTATTATATTATAGGGGGTCCTGATTTACATAGAAGAGTCACATAGTCTTTTCCAAATAAAGTAACTATTTATATAAAAAGGGAGAAGTTAGGCAAAAACAAGAAGAAAGAAGGAAAAAATATATCCCAAAAAAGGATCTTTATACATTCATGATTGCAACGAAGTACTACACTGTAACAATCTTATTATACTTTTCCTGGAAAGCATGTTTTTATATTCTCAAAAATGACACAGCTTTTCCATTCTTCTTAGAATTTCATCCATTACCTTCCACCCAAGTCTCAAATAACCATGATCCGTATTTCATATAGAAATATAAAATATATAGAAATATAAAAGAGGAATTCAAATAGGAATTTCAACACTGCCCACTAATCTATAAACCTACCCCAGCGCCACCTTCTCCTTCTTTTTGCTATTGTGAGAGGGGAAAATTTGGTCCTCTTATGAAATGCAAGGCTTAGTATATTCTCTGACTGTCAGAAACTTCCCTTTAGTGTACTACCCTCCTCAGTTATTCATTCTCATTTTTTCTCTCCTTCTTTCTCTCTCCTCCTTGATTCCTCTTACCTCTCAAATTCCCTAATAATTCATATTTACTTTCTGACTTTTTAACTCCAAAATTAACTTTTCTCATTCTATTTGAGACCATCAAAATCTCTTGCCTAGGAAACATCTGTTAAAGTAGATTTTTTTTTTAAGTTAAAAATTTGACTTACATAGCAATACAAAATGAACTCATTTCAAAGATTTTATTCAACTCATTATTAATGGAACTAGTAAAATATCAGGCATGATTCAAAAGAGAATTAGGGGATGTGAGATTTATAGAGTTGGACAGATAAAGGAATGCAGAAATGAATTTGCCAAAAGACACAAATGTGCTTAATGTCGTCTGAGGCAATAAATACTAACCATTGTGTTATGGTATAAAAGTCATTTGGATTTCTGTTGTACAAAAATCATTTAACATTCTCTCAGAGAAGAATCATGTCATTCAGTTTTCTGCAGGTTAACCCTTACTCTTAGAGAGTTGCCGCATATTCAAATCAATAATAAATATGAAATTGAAAAAGGTACACAAACCTAGAAAATCCAGTAATCTCCAGGCAGAGTGTGCCTGGTACACAGCCGGCAACAACTATACTGAAATGATACCTGGTGATCTTTTTGCCCATTTCCAAATTCTGATAAATATTTATGACTTAATTATTCTGCCTACACTCTTAACTCTCAATTTACTCTCTAGAAAACGGCAAGAATATTCTTTTGGCAATTTTATTATATAGAAATTTAAAATACCTTGGAAAAGTTATCTTAGTAAAAATCAAAAGCAAAAATACTTGTCTTATAATAGGCAAAGCGTTCATATCTATAGTGTTCAGGAATGTACAAAAACTGTTCAAAAACGTGATAGTAAGTATAGAAATAATTCAACAGGTTAACAACGGTCAATTAGAAGTGATTCTAATGGCCAACCATGTGAAAAGATGCTCCATCTCTATAATAGTCATAGAAATGAAATAATAATTACAACAATACCAACAATAATAATATAAACCAAATGTCTCCCATCAGCCTGGTAAAATTTAAAAACATTTGATAGCATCTAGTATTGGCAAAGATGTAAGAAAATAGCTCTCTTATAATTGCCAGCAACTCTGTAAATTACTCTGAAATAGCTGGAAAGTATTTTGTCATAATTTTTAAAATTCAAATGTCCCATATTTTTAGGACAGCCTCATTGTTATTTATTTATTCAATAAACTAAAGATACTAGAATAGAAAGACATGTAACAAGGAATTTTTATTGCAGCATTGTTTTTTATAGCATAAAACTGGAAACAAGAGCAAATAAACATCAATAAGGATAAGGCTGAAATAATAGCAAAGCATTATTCTCTATATATGATGTACTTGTATAAGCAAAAATAAATTTATACACAAAGCTTTAATGGTGATTAAAGTAAGGTTGTCAGCTTGGACTGAGGCTCTTAGAGACATTGTTTTGATACTTAAGCATTTTGTTATAAAAAACATTGGTTTCATAATTATACATATAATTTTAAATTATTATTATACAATATTATATCTCTGTTCCCATGATCAAGGTCTTTCAAGAGGCTTCTTACAGCCTGAGGATGCAATCCAAACCTCTTACCCTCATCTGCAAATTCCTTGTGATTCAGCTATGCTTGCTGCTCTAACTTGAACTTGAGTAAGTCTGGCACTCCCTAGTTTCACCTAGAAACAATATCCAGCTTTTAGTTTATTTTGAAAAAATGCATTTCTTTCTTACCTTAAAGTCTGCCCACCCGCTACTAACTCCCTCTTGTTGGACCCACCTTTTTCAGACTGCTGTTTTCATTTAAATGTCACTTCCTGCAATAGAAATTATTTTCCCCAGTTATGAATTCTTATAAGGATTCTGAGGAATGTAGTTCTTAAAAATAGAAACCAAATTGACATCTTGGGAAGCTGAGAATTGCTAAGTAATATGAAGAGTTTGAGTATGCTATGCATGATCAAATAGAAATTAAATCTAATTTCTTAAAACTAGAGTCCTATTATGAAAGGAAATAAGAATCAGACATAAAATTGTTATGTATTACTTACTTTGAAAAGCTTCTGTAATACTTCACTTAAAGAGAATTTCAACTTGTTATACAAAAGTTTTATGTGGCAAGATTATTTCAGCATAGAATTAATTTACTGTGGAGAAGAATGAACGGCTTGCTTAATTTTTCTTCCTAGCTATAGGGGCTGTTACTATGGACATTTTTATTGGATCAAAGAAGGGTTTTACAAGTTTGTTTGTTAATAAAACTATTTGGGATCATAGGGAGATTCTTTGGACTTTATAGCCTTGGGTCATTTGAAGTCTTTTTTTTTTTTCTTTGTTGAAGTTTTGGCCATTCAGGTTAGAATCTTCCAAAACATAAATATTTACATAGAAAGAGAGTTTTAATTTAAGGTATTCTGATAAGATAAAGTATGAAATATACAAATAACTTGGAAGAAGAGCTAAGTGTTTTATGTTTAAGGAGCAAATTCGCATCTGAAGTGATAGAAAAATATCTCCTTCAAGTGATATAAATGACCACATTCATTTACTGAATGCAAAGTATGAAAGTTCACCATATACAATTGTTTCATTAGATAGACTGGGCTCCCTGACATAGCAAATCAGAAATCTAAACAGAATATTCTATGCCTCAGGTCATGAATACTTTGAAACACATTAACGTAGATTGTTTTTGTCTGTCATTATTTGAGAAGAGCTACATTACTTTGAGCTGTGAACCACTGTCTTGATACACATTACTTCTTTACTAAAACAAATATATCAGAATCTGTGTGACATTTTGCACTGTCTGGTAATCTAAGCCCACAAGTATTTAATTTATTATCAAATAAAAGCAGCGATTTTTGAGCACTAAAATACAATTTATAGAGGTGTAGAATTTGTTTTGGTGGTGGTGTTTAAACAAATGTTGATGACTTTTATATGAATTTGAATGGCCTGGGAATCTCATGACCTATAGCCTATAAGCTAAAATGTATGAAAGACTCATAATTCAATAGAAGGAAAGCAAACTTAGTTTGTACAGTGTTTTAATGGATCGTATGATAGGGATAAGGTTGAAATAATAGCAAAGCATTATTTTCTATATATGATGTACTTGTATAAGCAAAAATAAATTTATACACAAAGCTTTAATGGTGATTAAAGTAAGGTTGTCAGCTTGGACTGAGGCTCTTAGAGACAGTATTTTGATACTTAAGCATTTTGTTATAAAAAGCACTGGTTTCATAATAATACATATAATTTTAAATTATTATACAATATTATATCTTCATTCCCACAATCAAGGTCTTTCAAGGGGCTTCTTTTTTTTTTTTTTTTGAGACAAAGTCTCACTGTGTTCCCCAGGGTAGAGTGCTGTGGCATCATCCTAGCTCACAGCAACCTCAAACTCCTGGGCTCAAGCGATCCTTCTGCCTCAGCCTCCCGAGTAGCTAGGACTACAGGCATGCGCCACCATGCCCGGCTAATTTTTTCTGTATATTTTTAGTTGTCTGATTAATTTCTTTCTATTATTTTTTTAGTAGAGACGGGGGTCTCGCTCTTGCTCAGGTTGGTCTCGAACTCCTGACCTTGAGCAATCCTCCCGCTTCAGCCTCCCAGAGTTGCTAGGATTACAGGCGTGAGCCACCACGCCTGGCCTTCAAGGGGCTTCTTACAGCATGAGGATACAATCCAAACCTAGTAATAAATATCTAGCTCTTTGATATTTTTACAGTCAGTAAAATTGTAGTTTAAAAGGACTCTTCACGAATATAGAAATTATGCAGTAAAATGTATGCTCTTATAAATACTCTGATTGCTGACAGTCTTAAAGTTTTAATTCAGAAATGTTAGAGTAATTGCAATAAGAAAGATAAAGCTATCGGTAAAAGTTTTATTCTACATTGCCATTTATGAACGCAGATAAAATAAATAAAAAGGTGGATGTGAAAAATATTTTTAACTTGTGAATTATTATTGTCACAAATTTTCTCTTGTCAATTTGGTTTATAGATTATATGTGCAAGGGTAACACATAGAATTTTTGTTGACAGACTCTATTTTGTGTGTACATATTTCATTATTAAAATATTATTGGCTTTCTTTTCCCATTCTGAGGCAATCCCAAAGTCACCGTAAATTAGATGGAATAAAAAAATTCTACTTTTGTCCCTCTATAAGAATTGTTGTTACAAATATGAATTCTTTTTGAACATATACTCATATAAAAATAGGCACTAGAGATACGAAAAGTATAAAATAATTGGCCCCTGAAATGTAGGTTTTTAATTTAATTCTTTTATACATGATTTTTCCTCCTAGCAAAGCAATGTATTCTCAAAAACTTCAAGGGTCTATTATTTGTAGAACTTTGCACTATAGAGAATTACTTAATTATCTCCTGATAAAATTTTGAAGTTAAATTGGTTTTCGGAATATTTCAAAACAAAAGAAGTTATAAGTTATAAACAATTGACATATTCACACAGCATTGGGTGATGAGAATGTAATGCCAGAGAGATTGTCTAAAATAGAATTTTTCAGAAGTTTATTTAAGTAGGAATGGAGACAAAAATTTGGCCAAATTTCAGCAATAATATTATCGGAGGTACTCCTCATATGTGAATTCTCAGAGATTGGAAAGAGTGACAACATGTGATATGTAGTTATGAAACTTCCCTAGCATCCCAGCATTGTTATGTGAGAAAAAAACCTCTTGATTAACTCTGGCCACATAAATCTTTTTAATTTTTTCACATAAAATCTAATAATACTGATGTCTTCATAATTATCTTTCCAACACTAAGCACAGTTCTTTGTGCATAAAACATGCAAGATATTGAAATCACAGAGATTGACTAATTTTTCTATTCTGAAAACAGAATTTGGTGGATGTTAATAACATATGATATATAAGAAAAGTAATTTGAAAGATAGATTAAATTTGTATTTATGATTTGATTCAAATGAATACACATATTTACACTGAATGTACAATAATTTTGCTAGACACAATATACTTTAAAATGTATAAAACATATCACCTTGTTAGTTGAGGAGACAACTAGAACTTTCAATCTGTCATTGAATGACAATACAGAGCATCAGATGATTCCGTCTCAACATGAGTTGTATAGACAATTATAAGTCCAGAAAAGCAACTAAGTTGTACTGAGTTGAACTTGATGCAACTTATAAAAACAGAAACAATACAAAACTGATAAAATAGCTCTAATACTAAATAAGCACCAAAACCTAAGAAATATAAGAAGAATGTAGACATGATAGTTATAAAGCTCTTATTATTTACCTGAATGATGCTAACACTGTAAGAAGAGAGAGAATTTCTGTTTAATCTGATCACTGTGATAAGGATGTCTCGCACACACACATATGCAACATATTCAGCATGTGTGCACATACTAATTCACAGAAATTTCATAATGATCTTCACTGACAATTATTTAGCAACAAGATCAACAATGATCTTAATAGTTTTGCATTATTTATTTTTACCAATAAATAAATAAATGAATGAATAAATAAATAAAGGTGAAAACACAAGACATATTAAATTATTGTTGACACAGCATTTTTATTTCACAGTGTTGCAGATTGATATATTTCATATTATGATGTTCAATCACCTATGTGGCTTAATTAAAAAAAAAAAGAATGATGGCTCCTTAAAAGTGAAGTATTAACCTATTCCTAAATTTTTAGTTATAAGCAGATACATGAAGCAGAATTTCCCTTTTGAAATAAGGGAAATAGCATTTGGAAGTTATTGAGGATGTTGGAAAAGAATAGAAGGTCCTATATGACAAATAGATGCAGAGGAATGAAACCTACTTAGTCTATGGTTTATATAGGTAGTTTTAATTCTTCTTAATCACTTCCCTTAATATGATATTGGTCAAACTGTTGTTACATTATCTTATCTTTTTGGTATGCTACCCATGGCTTTCAGGAAAATTCACCTTAAATCCAATACATCTATTTAATGATACATGAAACTTCTCTCTAAAAAATGGGTATTATTTTCTGATGGAGAAGAAAAATTCCTTACCTTGTAAAGATCCTTATGGAATTATGCAAAATATCTAGTTGTCGAATTTTTTTTTTCTGTTTTTCCCTTAAGCTAGCAAAATGCAAAGAGAGTTTGGGAAGGGAAGATATGGCACAGCTATTTTTTCCACCTACTTATTTTGGAGAAAACTTGAAAATTTACATGCAGGGGAATGTGTAATCTAAAACTTTATATTGCATCTAATAATAAATCTTTGTGGGGAGATTGATTTTGAATAATGCCTACAAGCTTGGTATACAATGAATTTTACTGCAGTTGTAACTTTCTTCAGTTGTTACTGCACAAAGCAATATTTAAGATCACTTCAGTCTTTTATAGCAATATTCCCCTTGTCTTTTATCATTGTTTTTCCACACAGAAAATATATTAACTATCCATATATATATACATATAAACACATATATGTGTGTGTATATATAGAGAAAATTAATAATATATGTTATACTATAAAATATTGTAATGGTTTTTACTCACTATAATTTTATGTTGAGATTTTGTAGATACGAAAATTGGGATTTTTGATAGATTTTGTGCATTTAACAATGTTAATATAAATGAATTAAAACATATGTTAATATTATTTGTTTTAGTCGATTTAATTTGAAATGTGGAAAATGCATGCTGTTTCCAATGCTAATCTATCAACTAACTTGTCTCTGCAAATTTGTATTATAGTAAATACTTAAATGATCAATGAATTCAATTGTGGTCTAATAAATCCTAATTAAACAGAAATGAGTGAGGCAGCCAAAGAGCCTGAGACACGCTAGAGGCGATCAGGCTCTGATTTTCTGTGCATTTTCAAAATAAATTTCTCTGAGTTAAATTTGTGCTTGTGTGTATAGAAGTGGTACTACAGGATAACTGAGTATACCTTCATCTTCAACTAGAGAAATTTGATATTTTAGGTGTACTAGTAGAGTTTTATTTAAAGAAAGATTGTCATTACTAAAAATGTTTTAAAATTACTACTATATATTATTTGTTTCATTCTTAGTAATGAAATATTCTATTTTTTCATATTTTGATCAATTGATATAACTATTCCATATTTCTGTACCAACCACCTATGTAATATTTTATTAAAAAGTTACTAACATAATACATGAACACAGCCATTACTAAATTTTAAATATTATATTTCTATAAATTTAAAGAAGTTGAATGATTTTTCAATAATTTTCACTCAATTCAAAGATATTTGGTAATAATGAGTCTATAATTTGGGATTGTAAGAGTAATTTTGCTTAGAAATGGTGTAACTCAAAATTAACTATAAATTTACATGTACATGTCATTGAAAAACACGTGCATACATATGTATATATACATGAAGTATACATACTTCTATGATAAGAAGTTAATTGTGGCATTAATATTAGATTGGTGATATTTATTCTTTACATTTACATCTTTTCCCACCAAAATCATAGATATCTTGTTCAAAATTAAAAAAAAAATCTAATGTGCTTGAATTTCTATTGCTTATTGTACTTGAGTAACCTCCTAAATTTATAGCAGCCCTAAAATTATTATTCTTGCCCATTTATTTACCTTATCATTGTGATCAGAATATAAAGAAACTAATTCACTACATATTTTAAAACTTGTTAGTTATGCCACTAATGAGCAGGCTATTATGATTAAGGACAAAAGAAAATTTTGTCCTTAATCATTATAATTCCTATTTCTACTTTACATTTGAACAAGCAAAGATGGGCCTAATTGAGTGAGTATTTAAATGCAAGATTTCAGAGGTGTAATAGAAGGAGGTGCCGGCTGCATTGACCTTATGTACCAGAAAGTTATTACCAAACAAGAACTTCCTAAAGATAAAAAATTATTCCTAAGAAGTTTAATGGATAGTTTGGAAAATCCTATTGCTCACTCAGGATGCTTGTTTTAAATCTTTTAGGGTACGTTGAATTTCTCATTACCTGGGTCAACTCTTGCAGATGATTCTACTTTTTAATTACTTTTCAGAATGTAAACTTTGGCATTAGAAGTAAGGAATCACATTTCATTGTATTATAATTATCACTACATATTTGTATTCTTATTCTGTTGATTATCAGATAAAATGTTGAATTCTTAAATCCTTTCATATTGGCTCCCATTTCTAAGTTGGAGACGCTTCTCGAATAAATATATGTCATATAAACAATTAATATATTTTCGAAAGTAAGTCTCTTTTTCTGGGAGCTGGGAGTGAAGCTAGAATAGTGTCTTAGAAAGAACCTAGAGGCCACAATTCTGAGAGTATCTAATGTTAATGAAATGACTAAGGTTCAATTTCAAAATTTTTGCAGTGACTTGGACTTTTCAACTGATGATGATGATGTCATTATGCTATATATTCATCAAAATATTCCATTATTCATTTATCTAATATCTACCTTAAATCAGGACGTGTGCTAGACGTTGGGAGTGCATTATAATGTAAAACAGAAACTTTGCAGTGAAGTTTCTTTCTGTATATTCCATGATTCTAGAGGAGGTGTTGACAAATAGTTTTCATCACATATACTGACATCAGTTAAATGGTGGTGTTTGCCTATGGTGCTGTGTAGAGAGAGATTCTGAGGCTGCCTCTGAGCTCAACAGCTAAATATTTTAATTATTTATTTATCACTGTGGCTAGTGGTAGCAGGTACATTATACATTTGTACTTCCTGTTCGTCCACTTTCTTATTTAGAAATAGCATTTCATTGCAGAAATTGGTGTTGTTTATAAGTAGCATATTTATGCAATGAGCAACATGAGCAGATTAATATTAATATATGACAGGTTATCATTATATTAAGCCCCAGAGATGACTTATGATGCTTGGTTCTTTGTCCTCCACAAACTCGTATTTATTTTTAGATCTAGTGAATCACCATTTTGCCCTTTGCTTCCCAAAGAATGTAGGGAGGTTAATGTTCATGAGAATCCAAGTCCTGTCTCGATGATAACTTTATTCTGGTCAAAGTATCATATAAATCATAGCAGTTTTAACAAAAAGCTTCAGAGAATGCTTATGTTTCAATCTTCGAAAGGTTAAGATAAAAGTTGAAAACTAAATGAGTGAATATGAAAATTCATTTGGATAATGACCAGCTAATGTCTGCACGATACTATCCATCTTCATACCTCCCCATACATAACAGTCCACACAACAAAAATGTTAATGTTTTCATAAATTCTAAACAGTGCTGAGCACTCATTAGAGGCTCACCAAATGCTTGGTAATGATTTGATGGATGAGTGATATATGTATTCCTAAAATATTTTCTCAGCATTGTGTTATTCATGTTTTATAAAAAACAAGAGGTCTAGTCCTTCTCAGTCTAAATTCTAGGTAATATTAGCATATCAAACGTCTAGGCGTATTAACATATCAAAACCAGAGAAAAACAAGAGGTTCATAAATAAATGATAAACTGTATAGGAGAGACTGTGAGGGTAGTAAATTAGAGTAGGGTGAACCATAGTAGCTAGAGAAAAACCTTTTCAGGAGGTTCAGCCATTTTACCCTTTGGCCAGCATCTCACTTTTTCCCATCTACACTTCCTCACTGCCCATCAACCTCTGGTAATAATATTAATAAGTTTTGATACTCTATTGCACAGCATGGTGACTATAGTTAATAGTAATGTATATTTCCAAATTGCTAAAAGAGTGGATCTTATTTTATTTTATTTATTTTTTTGAGACAGAGTCTCACTCTGTTGCCTGGGCTAGAGTGCCATGGCGTCAACCTAGCTCACAGCAACCTCAAACTCCTGGGTTCAAGCGATCCTCCTGTCTCAGCCTCACAAATAGCTGGGACTGCAGGCATGAGCCACCATGCCTGGCTAATTGTTTCTATTTGTAGTAGAGATGGGGGTCTCACTCTTGCTCAGGCTGGTCTCGAACTCCTGAGCTCAAGTGATCCTCTCACCTAAGCCACCCAGAGTGCTAGGATTATAGGTGTGAGCCACCACACCTGCCCAAGAGTGGATTTTAAATGTTCTAACCAAAAAGAAATGGTAAGTATGTGAGGTGAGGGATGCTAATTAGCCTGAATTTTTCATTTCACAATGTATATATGTATATAATGTATATATACATTACATGTATACATGTATATTAAAACATCACATCGTACCCCATAAACATATACAGCTATTATTTGTCAATTAAAAGTAAAATACAATTTTTACAAAAAAGCTCAGATGTAAGTCTTTGTCAGAATTTCCATAATTAGAGAAAATGGGAAAAGAATTTTTCAGAGATGGTAGGGAAATTATCCTGAGCAGAAGGCAAAAGTATTTCCTAAAGAATTGACTCACTAATTCACATATTTAATTCTTTCATTTTACTCATTTATTCAATATCTATTGTTTGAGCACCTGCAGTGCAGATGCAGGAAGCTATGAGGCAGGATAAACAGGGGAGTGGAGAAGGTACTTCATTTGATGTATCTGATGATACCTGGATGAAGACCCCAGTTAATATATGACTCTGTAGGTTTGGATGTCAGATGAGAATTGTGGGTGGCAGGTAAGTTTAAAAAGCTTTTTCATACAGCTGGCAGTGAGTGAGATCACACAGGGAAAAGCATGTAGAGCAGAAAGACACCCAAGATACAACTCTGGGTTTCAATATTCAACGTGTTAATAAAAGAAGAAAATTTGATAAAGAAAAATTACAAAATAGATGGGAGAAGAGTCAGGAGAGACTGTAATAAACAGAAGCTTGGAAGATAAAACATTATTTAATAATCTTTCAAATCATAAAGTAGATTTTCTGTTTTAACATGAGCATTTGTGGCTGTGCAGGGTGGCTCACTTCTGTAATCCTAGCACTTTGGGAGACAAAAGCAGGAGGATCGCTTCAGCCCAAGAGTTCAAGATTAGCCTGGGCAACATAGCAAGTCTTCATCTCCCCCAAACATTTTAAAAAATTAGCCAGGCATGGTGACGTGTGCCTGTAGTCCCAGCTACTCAGAAGGCCAAGGAAGGAGATTCTCTTGAGCCCAGAAGTTTGAGGTTGCAGTGAGCTATGTTGATGCCACTGCACTTTAGCACAGGTAACAGAGTGATACCCTGTCTCAAATAAACAAACAAACAAAAACCACGAACAACCATGAACATTATTGAGTAATTTCTTGTTTGTTTATTGCTGTCATAACCCATCAATGCTACCTAGATATATGTACACTTATGTAAATGCAAAGCAAAATGAATTTTCAAATGTGAACATATATTGTATATATAATTGTTTCAAAAGATTAGTAAGTTAGGTATAGATCAGTTTAATATTCACATAATAAATATGTGTAATGTAGTCTGCCCTATAAATAATTTATTTGTATATACTTCAATAAAAATAAACTTTCAGAAAAGCTTTCGTTGAGGTAAGATTGATCATATTTCTTTTTAGAAGTAAAGCACATAATGGTTTGACATGATTTAACTTATTCAAGAATAAGCATTAATAAAAATATTGTGATAGAGCATGGCAGCATAAGCATTTTCCTAAAAATGGAAAGAATGTTCCTTATCTGGAGGAATGCATACTTAATTATGAAGTTGTAATAAAATATGTAAGTAAGAAAAAAAAACATTAAGCTTTAAATTACTCAAGAAATTATGGACCCAGCTGAACCTTAAATGTTTAATCCTGTCAAAACATGACAGGACCTTAAAGTCTCTAAGGTGGATCCCAGTGTGAAGTAAAAACAATGCTAAATTCTTAATTGACTTTCATTTTCCAAGAACTACAATAGATTATTTTTAGTTTTTCACTGCTTATTTTGGTAAGAAACACAAGTATTTTTTGTATAGAATATTCCATTTGGTAAGATGCAATTCCTCATCTCTTTGGGCTTATTTTAGTGATTGCCATGCCAAGGTATAATTCTCAACATTTAGTTATGAAGAATTCTGACAATGTTTAGATTATAACATCTGGAAGGGCTATCCTTACAGTTTGATAAAAATGTTCTATCTTTACTTCAAAGACAAACAATGGTGAGAATTTCTTTTTCCAAGTATCTTCCTGGAGCTGTTTTATGTCTTTATTTTCCCTGGGGAATTTGAAATTTGTCTCTGTGTAAGGAAGCAAGGAACTAACAATTTATTAACACCTATTTAGTGCTCACATGTGCAGTAAGGACTGTGTTAGATTCTTGTCTTTGATTTCACCACAGCCTCTTGAGGTAGGTACCATTTTCTCAAATTATATTTTAGAGGGAAAATTCACCCTCTCTTTCATTTCTAAACAGGGAGAATGGAAAGTAGAAAAATAGAGAGGTTGAAGGGAAGAGAAATTGCTCACTAAAGGTAA
>CAUYSK010104962.1:0-14411 GCA_963575035.1 Avahi laniger
CAGTGGCCGTCCCTGTCGCTGCACAGATAAGGGAACCGGGGCAGCGAGCGGCCGCAGGGGCCGAGGCCACAGGGAGCTGAGCAGAGCCCAGGTCTGGCGGAGGCGCCTGGCACCAGGCTGGGGTCCCCTCAGGCCGGGAGAGGCGGGCGGCCCCGAGCAGAGCAGAATTTGTTGCTGACCACCTGCCTGGCGACAGCTCCGTTGTCTAGGGGGGACTTACAGCTCCGTTTTACCAAGGAGGGAAACTGAGGCTGCGAGAGGGGAGGATCCTGGACCCAAGGCAGGGCAGTGCCTGGGACAGATCCCAGAGCAGCCGCTTCCCACCTTCCACCAAACCAGGGTCCTTTCTGGGGGCCAAAGAGCAGGGACAGAGATCTCTGTCTCTCTCCGTCTCTGAGTTTCTCTCCACCTCCTCGGCTCTCTCCGCAGCTCTCCAGCAGTTGAGGCCCAGGTGGGTGCGGGGGGGCGGCCTGGCCTCGGTGATGTTGGTCCCCTCCCCAGCCCGGCCTTGCCCTCCGGTCCCCCAGAACAGCCTGTTCCTTCCACCCACGAGGCTGGAGCCAAGGCCGGCAGCTGGGGCTGGGGGGAGGCGGCCTGTCCTCGAGGCCCAGCCAAGGCTCCCCTCAGCTGTCCCTCCTCCCCCAGCCTGCCCCAAGGCCCCCACGAGGACGCCCAAGAGGTCTCAGCCTCCAGCCCTAACCCATCCCGCCCGGCTCGCGGACCCCGTGACGCTCCCCATCGCCCCAAGCCCAGCCACAAACCATCTTTTCCACTGAATTTCTTTATTCAGTCAACAAATGCTCCCAGAGCCCCATCTGTGTCCACCCTGTGCTGAGGCCTGAGCCCAGCCCCCAAGAAGCCCCCAAGTCAAGGAGGACAGAGCTGGACAAACACTGCCCCAGCCCCAGGGTCAGAGTTGGGCTGGAGGAAAGGACAGGGCTGGGACAGCGGTGGGAAGCTGCAAGGATGTGATAGCTGGGGTTTTGAGAGACGAATAAGAGTTTTCCAGGCAGGTGAGAAGGAGCGGTGGGAGCTCAGCCTCACAGGGTGCCTCGCGCCAGCCTCGGGAAGTTGACTCCGCACAGCCAAGGAGCAGGCTCTGCCCATTTTACCGGGAGAGACCTGAGACCCCAGAGAGGGGAAGCGACGTGCCCACCAGCTCGCGTGCGAGCGGCAAAGCCCTGGGCTCCAGCACCTGGGCCGTCAGCCTCCTTCCTCTGAGCCTCCTTACCCCGGACACGCTATTCCCTCTGCCTGGAGTGTCTGTCACTGCCTTGACTGTCCGGAAAGCTCCCACCAGGCTCTGTGCCATCCCTTTGTGACTCTCGGAGGGGCAGGACAAAAAGGGCCCCATCGCGCGGGATCCCAAACAGACACATGGGCTCCCCCAAAGAGCAAAGTCCCAACCCCCGCCACTGCTCTTGTCCTTGGCTTTCTCCGGGGAAAGAGAGAGAGGGCGGAAGTCTGATGTCATATACCTAAAGCTATATTAATGTCCCTATTGGAAATACGACAGGAGGCTCCAAGCCGGGTGCCGTGGCTCAGGCCTGTTGTCCCAGCTACTTGGGGGGCCGTGGTGGGAGGATGGCCTGAGCCCAGGAGTTGGAAGCCAGACTGGGCAACATAGTGAGATCCTGTCTCTTTAATGAAAAAAAAGAAGGAAAAGAAAAAAACTCAGGGGGATGGGACAATGGGAGGGGCTTGGCCAGGGCCCAGGAGGTCCCACTGGCCCATCTGTCTTGAATCTTTACAAATTCCAAGGGCCACCAGGCTGCTCCACAAGCGAAGGGAGCCGCCCACATGCAATGTCATTTGCACATGGGGGTGTCCCTCAAGCAGGGGACCCTCATGAGGCCTGAGGCCAGAGAGGGACACTTCCCTGCCGGAGGTCACACACACAGCTGGTTAGGAAAGGCCGAATCCAGAGGTTTGTGTGCAGGAGCTATAAAAATGGCAGGCGTGGGGTTGGCCCTCCAGATGAGCGGGGAAGACCGGGGTCTCACACCCGGCTGCTACCCCCGGCTTCCGCCCCACAGCGCCTCCAGCTGGGGGCCCAGGGCGCTGAATGGCGGCCGGTCCTGGGGGCTGGGGGCCCAGCACAGCTTCATGAGTTCGTGAACCTGAGGGGCAGGGGAAGAAAATGGGGTCATGCCTGAGCCGTCGGAAGGACATGCTCCCATTCACAGGTTTTGAGACATAAATGAGATTCCATCCCATCTCTGCTCCACAACCTCCCATGGCTCCCTATGGATCTTAGAACAAAATCAACAAAATCTCAACCCTTCTCTCCATCACTTCCCTCCAACCACACCAGCCCCTGCTACTTGTTCCACGCAGCCACACCTGCTTCCGTCTCACCGTGAGTTAAAGGCACCAAGTTCATTCCCACCCCAGGGCCTTTGCGCCTACTGTGTCCTCCACTGGGAATGCCTCCCCCGGGCTTTATTCATGGGTGGGCTCCTCCTCCTCCTTCAGGCGTCACCCCCTGCGAGGCCCTCTTCAGTCACCCCACTCCCCCTCCCCCCTGCTCCTCTCTTTCAAGGCACCTGTCACTACCAGAATGTTCTTATTAGCTACGCTGGTTATGGGAAGACAGGCTCTTATCTCGTCTCCCCTGCTAGGTCCCCAGCGCCCACGACAGGGCCTGGCATTCCGTAACTGTCTGTGAACTGAGTGGGCTCATGCATGAATGACCAGCCGCGTGACAGACACTTCCGCAAAAGTCACGATTGTCAACCCTAAGCGTCACCACCGCTTATGGAGCGCCAGCTGTGTGCGGGGCTCTGAGCTGAGCAACCACAGGCATTAACTAGTCTGATCCTCCCCCACCCTGTAAGGCACTATGATTCCCACTGTGGAAATGGGTAAACTGAGGCTCCAAAAGCGTCGCCGACACACCGCACGATGAAAGAGCGGCCGGGTCGAGGCCAGCATCACGTTGGGCCTCACACTCGCAGTCAAGAGACAGGGCAGCCGAGAGGCCCAGAGCGAGGCCCCAGCCGGACGTGCGGGTCGGAAGCCGAGGCTGGCCCTGCAGTGCTCACCTCGGCAGGGCAGGCAGCAGGCGCTGGCAGCCTCCGGCCCTCCTCCAGCAGTTCCAGGAGGCGACACAGGGCAGGGCCATCTCGCTCACATCCCATCATCCGCAGGAACTCCTGGGGCCGAGGGAGGGCGCCGTGGGGACGGTCCCCGTGGGGCAGCGGGCGGGGCTGCCAGCGGGGGGTCGGCATGGCGAAGGAGGGGGGTCGCCCTAGGCCTGCGACGCTGGGACCGGGGACCCCAAGCCAAGGAGGGACGCAGGCGCGCGCAGGGAGGGGCCGCGAAGGGGTTGGGGAGCAGGAGGCCGGGCTGCGGGGTGCCTGGACTCACGGCCGAGGGGCTGCAGCTTTTGTCGCTGTAGGTGAAGAGCTCGTACAGGACGACCCCGAAGCTCCAGACATCTGACTGACGCGAGAAGATGTTGTCCGAGAGGGACTCGGGGGCGTACCTGGCGCGGGGCGAGCGGGTCTTGAGACGCGAGTGTGGGGCAAGGGACAGGAGGGGCAGCCTCGGAAGGGGGCACCGGGCAGCTGCGAGATGGTAGGTCCCGGCCCCAGGGGCTCCGTTGCCCCAGCTGTGGAATGGGTGGGTTCTCAGCCCCTGTGGCATGCCTGGGAGGAGGCGGGGCCAGCGCTGGGGGCGGAGCTGAAGTGGAACCAGGACGGATGGAGGGCGTGGGCCCAGAACGCTGGGCGGGGCTAGGCAAATGAGGAGAAGACCGGAGCTGGGAAAGGGCGGGGCTAAGACTGGGGCGGAGTGGAGCCAGGACAGAGGGGGCGTGGTCAGAACGCTGGGCGGGGCAAGGTAGGACGGGGAGGAGGGGCCGCAGCTGGGAAAGGGCGGGGCTAAGGCTGGGGAGGGGTGGAGCCAGGACATAGGGGGCGTGGCCAGAACGCTGGGCGGGGCAAGGCAGGGTGGGGAGGAGGGGCCGCAGCTGGGAAAGGGCGGGGCTAAGGCTGGAGGCGGGGCCGGGACGTGGGGGGAGGGGCAGGGCCCCCGCGTGGGTCCCCACCAGAAGATGGGGCTCTGGCCGGGCTCGCGGACCACGTAGTAGTCTTTGTCGAGCGGCAGCAGCTTGGCCAGGCCGAAGTCGGCGATCTTGACGTGCGCCTCGCTCTCCACTAGGATGTTCCGGGCGGCCAGGTCACGGTGCACGCAGCGGCGGGAGCCCAGGTACTCCATGCCCTGCGCGCCGCGCGGGGTGAACATGCAGAGGGACCCCGGGACGATCCGGCGGGGACCCCAAGCCTGACTTGGCATCTAAGCCCAAGCCCCAACCCCGGCCCAGACCCACCCTCCACCACTCTGGCACCCCCGGCAACGCCCGCACCTTGCAGATCTGCGAGGCGTAGAGGAGGAGCCGGCCGGCGTCCAGGCGCGAGCGGTGCCGCTGCAGGAAGTCGCGCAGGCAGCCGCTGGGCAGGTATTCCATGACCAGCCGCAGGCTCTGGCGGCCTGGAGGAGGCGGGAGGTGTCACTGAGGGCCCAGCCCTGACTCCTCCCCTCATTTTTCCCCCCATTCACGGTGGCACCTTGCGTCCCTACAGATCTCAGTGTTGCTGTCTGTAAAATGGGAACGTGGACAATGACACTTCTTGATGATATCTCTTAAGCATCTTGCACAACATACACTGCTTCGTTTAAACAGCACATGAACCCACTTTTCAGCCAGGGAAACTGAGGCTCAGAGAGGTTTAAATTGCCTGCTCAAGGTTGCCCAGCTGGTAAGAAGTGGAGTCAGGATTTGAACCCATGTCCCGTCTGAATGTGGATAAACAAGTGTGTTAACAGCATCCCTGATGGTCCCCGCCCACCCGAAATGGCGCTGCAGGAGGCACCGCCAGGCGCTGGTCCATCCGTCGGGGAGGCGCTCACCGGGGCCGTAGCTGACACCGCGGTACTTGACGATGAAGTCACTGTGCATGGCTTTGAGAATCTGGATCTCTCGCTGGAAGTCCCTCTGCTGGTCTGGCCCGCTGTGCTGCAGCTGCTTCACAGCCACCAGGGCGCCTGTGTTGTCCCCCAGCGGGTCGTAGCGGCACAGCTCCACGCTGCCAAAGTTGCCCTGGGTGACGGCAGGGCTGGTGTCCACGTGCCTGGCTGCTGCCCTGCCCACCCGGCCCAGCCCACCTCACCTTGCCCAGCTGCGAGATGTACTTCAGGTGTCTCTCCTCGAAGACCGTGGGGTCCTGGCAGGCATAGAGCTGGGCACCGTTCCACAGCCCGTCTCGGGGCACCAGGGCACCAGGTGTGGGGTCTGAGAGGAGCTCGTAATCTGCGCGGGCATGGGGAGTGGTGAGCAGCCCGTCTCGTCTTGGGCCCCGCTCCTGAGCCTTGCTGTGAAACCTCACTCAGCACACTTACCCTCTCTGTGCATTATGGCAGGGCCACTGCAAGTAAAAGGGTACCCCGTGGGGAAAAGGTACCCTCTGGGCAAAGGCAGCCTCCTTGTGCAGTGCACACCCTGTGCAACTCCGCATGGCTGTGGAGTTGGGAGGACATGGTGAGACCCCATTTCCTGGGTTCCACTGCTAGGAGGTGTGGTCACATCACTGAGATCAGGCTGATGGGTGAGACATGCTGGGTGCCCCTCCAGTCCTGACCCATGGAAACCTAGCATGGGGCCCTCCATACTCTCTCTTATCTGCAGAGGATCCAACAGGGACCCAAGGCCATGGGGTGGGTGGAGCCACAAAGTGAGAGGTTCCTGCAGACATGGACACCTTCATCAAATAAGAACTAAATATCAGGCTGGGTGTGGTGGCTCACAGCTGTAATCCCAGCACTTTGGGAGGCCGAGGCAGGAGGATCATTTGAAGCCAGGAATACAAGGCCAGCCTGGGCAACATATCAAGACCCTTTCTCTAGAAAAAATTTATAAATTAGCTGGTGTGATAACACACATCTGTAGTCCCAACTACTTAGGAGACTGAGGCAGGAGAATCATTTGAGCCCAGGAGTTTGAGACTGCAGTGAGCTCTGATCACACCACTGCACTCCAGCCTGGGCAACAGAGCAAGAGCCTGTCTCAAAAAAAAAACCAAAAAAACCCCTAAATATCATCATGTTGAACCTTCAGCCAAGGGGCCTGTTTGTTACCACATCTGTCGCAGCTGACGCTGGCTGTTACAATCACCAACCACCCCAGTCTCGACAGGCACGCAGGGTGGGTTCTGTGCAAAACACACTCCTCCCACTGGGCGCAACATGACATGACAGCCCTGCCCACCCTGCCTGGCGGGGGCACCTGAAGTGATGAGGCTGTTGAGGTCACGGATGACGGCTCTGAAGGAGGGCCTCTGGCCCGGCTCGTAGGCCATGCACTGTCGGATCAGCAGGGCCAGCTCCGTCCACTTGGGGGCCGGCAGCTGCTTCCGTTGCTCGTAGAACTGGAGTTTCTGAGGGCAGGGGGAGGGGCTGGTCACCCCCACAGACCCCCGGGAGGCCCCACAGGACCTACCCAACCTCCCCCAAACCAGGCTCTCGAGACCAAAGCCGAGAGGAGAGCTCCAACCTTGGCAGGGTCCAGGGCGCTGACGGGCATGGCGACCCCACTGAACACCTCCCAGACCGTGGCTCCGAAGCCCCACTTGTCAGCTTCCAAGCCTAGTGTCTGGGCTTCCTGGAGACACTCGGGGGCCACCCAAGGGATCCTGTCGGTGAGCACTGAGGGGCGGGACGGGGTCAGAAATCCACTCCTGTGCCCTGACAGGCCTCTCCCTGCTTCGCCTCCAGACACTTACTCTCCAGGCTGAGCACGGTGGGGCTGACCCCAGGGTCACTCAGCTTGATGAAGGGTGGGGTGCCATCAGCCCCCTCCCGAGCCAGGAGCACCTTCCGAGCTGAGACGTTGCCATGGGGAAGGCCTTTGTCCTCCTAAGCGGGCCAAGCATAGGGAAATGCCAAGGAGGGTTTAATGAGTGAATAGTCTGTTTGGAAAACTCTTATACATCCTTCAAAGCCCACCTGCGACTGCTCAAAAAGGCTCCAGCATCCTCCCTAGACTCCTAGCACGCTGTCTTACCTTATGCTGATCTGTGTCCCTTCCCATCCCGAACATCGCCCCCACCCTTTGGATCCCCACTGCCTTTGGGACAAAGTCAAGTCTCCTCAGCCTGGCATCTGAGGCCCTCACTCACTCTTCCCACAAGCTTCTCTTCTACAGCCCCCCCTTGGTCTCCTGCCCAGCGAACTGCCTGATGGGTCCCACGACGTGCAACACACTATCTAGCCTGCGAGCCTTTGCTCAGGCTCTTCCCTCAGCCTGACATGCCCTCCTTCCTTTCTCTTCTCGATGAACTCCTATTCAACCATCAAGGCCCCAACTCCAGTGTTCCCTCTTTTAGGAAACCTTCCCCCTGTCCAGCTCCATCATCCGCTACTCCCCTTGACACGCACGAATGACCAGTTGTCCCCTCTAGCGCTCTCGCACCTCTCAGCCTGCACACAAGCTGCTCCCTCAGCCTAAAATGCCCTCCCCCTGTACTCCTGCCAAACTCCTAAGCATGCCACAGAGCCCATTCCTAATTCCCCCTCCACCCAGAGGACACCTTCCCTGCAAGTGGAGGGTGGAGCGGGTGGAGGGGCACTCACCAGATAGTTGAGGGCATAGGCCAGCTGTTTGGTGACCTGCAGCTTCCAGCTGGCTGGCACCAGGTGGCCACGCTTGCGCAGGTAGGTGTCTATGGCTCCGAGGTGTATGAATTCCTGCACCATGGTGCCTGGTGGCGTCAGGGAGCCGCAGCGTTGGGAGGCGGAACCGCACTGTGGTCAGCAGGCTCTGCCCCGCTCCACCTGCCTCCCCCCACCTCCCACCTCGGCATGATTTGCCTGCAGCGCCCGGAAGGTGCTGAGTCCTCCCTGGATCTCACTTCCAACGCTTTGCGTGTCCTGCGTCCTCTGCCTGAAACACCCTCTCCCTGCCCTTCCCTAATTCACGCTTGGCCTTGCCTTTCCCGCATCCCGGCCTACCCAAAGCCTTGCGCGAGCCCCACAGCCCTGCGCTGCCTGCCCTCTTCGCGGCCCGCCGCGCCCAGCCCCTGGCACAACCTGGGCTCCCAGGAAATACAGTAACTGCTCGACTGAAACTGCCGAAATCACGGCTTAGAAAGGTTTCACGCCCCTGCGAAGCCGGGGAGCGAGATTGGAAACCCAGCTTTGTCCGACTTGAGGGAATTCTGGGGCCCGGAGCTGCCACCCACGGAGCGATGGGTGAGGGGCACGGGGACAGGACGATGGACCCCGGGGGACGCTGGCCCGTCCAGGCCGGGCTCCGTGCATTGTTGGTGCCACCGCTCGGGGGCTGGGAGCGCGGCGCGGCAGGGGCGGGTGCGGGGCTCACTGCGTCCGGCCAGGCACACGCCGAGGAGCAGCACGAGATGCTGGTGGGACACTTGGCTCATCAAGCTCGCGGCCTCGAGGAACGACTGGGGCGTGGGAGCGAAGGAAGACGCGGAGTGAGACGTTAGCGCACGCGACACCCCGCCACGATTCTCTTACAGGAGCTGGCAGTCCCACCATAGTCTACCTCAAGTCTCTCACACATAAGTGGGAGATTTGGGGGCCGAGAAGGGCTGAGCCCTCCCCCGAGTGGTCCGAGCCCTCCTGCCGCCTCCTCCGCGCTCCCGAAACCCCTCGGGCTCAGCCTGGCGCAGGCCGTGCCTCTGACCGGCCTGTTTCCTGCCCGCAGCTAAAGTCCCCAATCCTTTCCCAGTCCAGGCCCAGCGAGGTGGTGGCCACACCTCTGTCGCTCCAAGACCCCGTGTGTTTTCAAATTTCTCCGAATCCGCAGGCTGTCTCCAGCCAGTCCTCCCCCCGAGGCGCCGGTCCCCGTCGCTCACCTCCGTGCAGTCCCCGTGCTCGGCATCCATCACCTTCAGCAGCACCTCCGTGTCTCGGGCCTCACCGTCCACGGCCTCGCGGCGACAACCCCGGTAAATCTTGGTGAAGGACCCATGGCCCAGGTTCTCATGCTGGTGGGTGAGGCGACATCAGCAGATGCCACTGAGGGGGTTCCTGCAGCATCCCAGCCCCTGGCCCGGGCCCAAGCGAGACACGGGCACCGGCCCCATTTTACAGATGGGGAGACAGAGGCAAGGGAGGGCCGTGGCACACGCCTGAGGCTGCACAGACACAGACCCGCGTCTCTGCACCCCACGCTGAGGCACCAGGACCCCTTACCCACTGCAGGCTGTCGGCAGGGATCTTGTGAAATGTCATCTGACTCAGCTGGCGTTGGGGATGAACAGGGGACGGCGTGGGGGGGCTGCAACCACTCCGGACCACAATCAGGTTGGACTTTTCTATGACCAGAGGGTGGGGGAGAAAACACCAGAGGTCAGAGGTGAAAAGTCCCCAAGGTCAGCTCACTCCTTGCCAGAGTTCTGGTGCCCCCAGAAGCTGACCCTGAGGTGAGACCCCAGGGCACGTAGTTTATTTGAAAGGAGACTCCAGGAAGCCCCAATAGGTGTTAGGGACATGAGGCAGGGAGAGAAGGATCCCTGCAGGAAGCATCAAGAAGCAGGTGACACTGTGGCGCCACCAGGGCTCGGGAATTCCAGAGAACTCACACTTCAGAACTGTCTCATGGAAGGGGTTTGTCTGAGAGTGAAATTCACCCAGAGGAACAGGGCGAGATGGAGACAAAGCGCTGGCGACATGACTGAGACGCAGCTGCTCCTGGATCCAGCCATACCTACAGGCCGCACTCTAACCCACTTGCCATCACACAGGAGCTGTCGCCGACACAGAAAGTCAGGGCCGCACATCAATTGCTCAGCTCAGGAGAGGGGGCGGGCTCACCTTTGGGTCTGGGGGTGCAGCAGGAGGTGAGGGTCAGCGCCAACCCATCGACGTGCAGCCCACCATCCCAGCAGGCTGCCACGAGCTCTCGAAGACTGCTGTGGGGCCGGCCAAGGTCGACCAGGGAGAAGGTTCCGGGAGGGTCTCGGCGGATGAGGCAGCCCTTGTAGTCAGGGCCCAGGGAGGTCTGCAGAGGGGCGCGGTCCCTGAGTGGGAGCGGACGGCTCCCTCCCCCTCACTCCCTTTCTAAAGCACCGCAAGTTCTTTCCCACCTCCCGACCTTTGCACATGCTTTTCCCTTCGTTTCCCTTCCCTGGGAATCTCTCTTCCCTCCCCTTCCTCAGGGAGCAAATGCTGACACATCTTTCAGGTCTCAACACCAATGTCATCTCCTCCAGGGAGCCCTCCTCCGCTCTCCCAAGGTACCAACCTGGACACAGACGGTGAGGAGGAAGCTGTCGAAGTCCTGGGGGCTGCGGCGGAGAACGTAGGAGCCCGGCCGTGAGCCCGCAGCCTTGAGCTTGTGGACGGCGAAATCAAGACTGCGGAGAAAGGTGGAGCGAACCGAGGGGACAGAGAAAGACGGAGAGCGACAGAGAGACCTGGGTTCGAGTTCTGGTCCCTCTGGAGCTCTGGGGTCCTAGCCAGGTAACGCCCCTCCGCAATCTATAAAACCAGCCGAAAGTCTTGGCCTCTCCCTGGGAGATTAAATAAGAGGCCGTGGGCGACGCTGGGTGACTCGTGCATGTCCAGGAGTGGCCCTGGGGCCCCAGGGGGCAGAGGGAGGAGCGCGGCGCCCTGGGCAGCAGGAGGGAGACGCAGCCTCACTGAGCGCTGATTACGCACCGGGCGCGCGGTGAGCACGCGACCCCTGTCCAGGCTCCTGGAAGGTGAGGACACTGAGGCGTCCAGAAGGGGAGTGACCCCAGAGTGGCCACGGAGGACAGGCATGGGGGGTCCTTACGTGATGGGGCCGTGGCACTGCTCGGCCACCTCTTCCAGCAGCCGCGGTGGGGCCACCTCCTTGCAGAAGAAGTGCCGCGAGTCCGTGGTCAGCCGGAAGTAGCCGTCCACGAGCGCCACGAAGGACAGCGCCTCCGGCAGCCCCGGGAACTCGGCCTCCTACAAGGGCCCAGCCTCAGCGCCCCGTGCCCCCGTCCAGCGTCCCCGCCCTCGGGGTCCCGCACCCACCAGGATCTGGTTGTCTGTCCTGGTGACGGTGACCAGGCGGTGCTCCCCGGCTGGACCAACGCGCGGAGCCTGCTTGATGCTAATGTCTACGATCTCTGGAAAGTCGCAGAAAGGCTGGAAGGCCTGGGAAAGAGGGGAGCGCTGGGGCGGGGGGCCAGGGCCACCCCCGCACCCAGCCTAGGAGCCCCGCCCCCTCAGCCACGCCCGTCCTCATCCCACCCCTCCCTCGGCCCGTCGAACCCCCTCCCTGAGCCCCGCCCACCGGCCCGCCCACCTCCTCGCCCAGCCCCACCCCAGCCCCTCCCACGCCCAGTCTCCGCCCCTTCCTATTGGCCCCGCCCATTCCCCGCCCCTCCCTCCAGATCCCCGCCCCCCGCGTTGTCCAGGCCCGGCGCCCGCCCGCCAGCACCTGGTCTTCTCCCGGGCTCCAGGCGACGCCGCTACCACCAGCCACGCGGAGCAGCCCCAGCCCGTCCTGGGTCCCCGAGGCCCCCGGGAGCCCCACGCGGAAGGTCTCGGCCGGCCCCGCTGGATCCAGCCGCTCCAGGTCCAGGATGTACTTGGCCATGAGCGAGTGCCGGTCTGCCTGGCAGGCGGCCACACGGCACAGCGCCCGGCGCACGGTCCTGCGAATGCGCCTGCGCGTGACGAAGCTCAGGCCCTGGATCATGTCGCGCAGGCTGGGGGGCAGGCAGGCCTTGTAGCTGCGGGGTGGGGAGACGGGCTTTAGCCGAGGGGCTGGAGTGGGGTCTCAGTGGGGCCAGGAGGCACACGGACTCGTTCAGGGACGCGCGTGGGGACAGGACCTCAGGCGGGGAGGCCGTGAGCGCCCATGGGGGTGAACGGGGACACCGCAGGCCTTTCCGCTGCAGGAGGTGGGCCTCCGTCCTGTCGGAGCTTGGGGGGGGCTGGGTCACAGGGACACGCTGCAGGCTTGTAGGGGCGTCCCATGGCCGGGGGTGGGGGGCTGGGGCCCGTGGAGCCCACGTTTGCGCATTCCCAGGCAGAGGCCGACCTCGCAGCCCGGAGGTCCTCACCTGACGGTCTTTAGCAGCTCCGCTGGCCGCTGGGCCTGCTCACGGGCCATCCGGGCCAGGTCCAGCACGGCCAGGCTGAGACACTCACCCTGCTCCTTGAGGCTGAGGCCTACGGGGAGGTGCCCGCTCAGTAGGTCACTGCGGTGCTGGGGGCCAGCCACAGGAAGTGTCAGCCAAGGCCACCCGACCACAATCCCTGATGCTGCCCTGCAGACCCCCAGTCCTGGGCTACCTCAGGGAGTGCCGCCTGGGGCCCGCCACCCAATCGCCAGCCCTAAGGTTGCCCGGAAGACCCCTATCCCTGGGTGGAGCCCCACGTAGACCCCCACCTGGGCAAAGAGGTGCTCCAGGACTGGCAGGTCAAGGATGGCGCTGGCCAAATCCTTGCGTAGCCCGAAGCGGTGGCACTTCTCCAGCCCAAACCAGTTGGGGAAGTAAAAGCTATGAGAGAGGAGAGAACCCACCTCAGCAGGAGTGAGGGTGTGGCAGGTAGCAGACTCTGCTTAGGACTTACAGAGCCCAGGTTGTGCCATTAATTTGCTGTGTGACCTTGGGCAAGCTACCCACCCTCTCTGGTCTCAGTTTCTTCTGTGAAATGGGCAATGATCAGACCCTCTCTGGGTCGGGGCACCTCGAGGTGCAAGGAGATGATAAAATTGCACGATCCCTGGGGTCTGGACAGCACTTCCTACCGGAGCCTGTAGAGCAGGACTTGGGTGCCCGCGTCCTCCACAGAGAAGATGTGGCTCGGGGGAAACCAGCAGGACAGGTCCTCCGTGGCCAGGGCAAACAGGGAGTGGTACACAGGCAGGACACCTAGGGGACAGTTCTGTCAGCTCCCTCCAGAGTCACCCCATCTGTCCCCTGCAGGGCTGCCAGGGTCACCCCATGCAGCCTCACCTGGGGCTCTGACCTGTGTCTTACCCCTGCTCACTCACACTCCGCCCCGCCCCATTGCTCTCAGGAGAGAAGCCGCTGCACATTCTGTCCCAGAGGCGGCCAGCTCTCCCGCTCACGTGCCATCGCACCTCTGAGTCTTCGCACAGGCCGCTCCCTCTGCCTCGAACGCCCACCCTGTGCAGCCTTCTCCGTACCCGAACTCCTACTCCTGCCCCAAAGCCCCAGCTCCGGTGCTGACTCCTGCAGGTAACGACTCCAGCTCCCAATCTGGCCCACAGCCCTGTGCTTCTCTCCGGCTGAGTCCTCCAGGGACACACTCACCGCTGGCCTTGGCAGCCTGCACACACAGCTCCTCAGCCAAGTGGTCCCCGAAGGAGAAAGACAGGCGCTGGGGTGGCCCAGGGCCCCGAGCAGGCAGCAGCACGTGCAGGGCGCCAGCCTCCGAGGACGAGAGGCTGCAGGAGCGCTGAGGGATCAGGGGTGTCTCCTCACTCGGAGGCGCCATGATCGCAACCTGCCTGGGGCACGCAGAGCGGCAGCCCCTCAGTCCCAGCCAGAAGGACAAGGCTTCCGGGGTGGGGAAGGGGAGGAGGGGACAGTGGAACAGAGACACACAGGGACAGACACGAGAAGAAACCGAATCTGGAGAGGGAGTGAGTGTGCACGCTGGGCCGGCAGCCATGACCCCCCAGGTAAGTGCCGTGCTGGGGGCTGGAGGACATTCACGCCTGGATTTGTGTGAACTAACACCCCTGTGTTTGTCGTGCCCAGGGCAGACATCTCCAATCAACCTGCAGCCTCCACATGCCCCCCACTGACCTAGCCTGTGCCCCCAGCAGGCATGAGCAATTGATCACAGATGTACAGATTTGCCAGAATGGGTGCTGGCTGCACCCACAAGGGTTTGTCATTCTCTGTGGGTCTTGGGGCCTCAAGCCCATCTGAGGCCGGGGCTGGAAATTCTGCACCTAGTGTCATGCACGCCCCGGGGGTGGGTCCAGTCCGGTGACTACACCAACAGGAGTCTCTCTCTGTCTCAGCCCCGCCCCCACAGCAGGAAACCTCCCCCCTGCTTTCCAGCCCCCAACACCCCTCCCAACCTCCAGCTCTCTCTCCCTGGGGGGCCCTCGGAGCTCCGGATCCCCAGCTGGGTGAGGCAAGGGGTGGGGCTTCGAGCCCAGAGAGAGGAAGCAGGTCGCTCAAATGGACCTGAACGAAGAAGGTCCAAAGACAATGCTGGGTAAAAAAGACTATGCTCCTGGCGGGTGGGAGGCGCACACCCCTAATCCCAGCACTTCAGGAGGCTGAGGCGGGAGGATCGCTTGAGGCCAGGAGTTGGAGGCTTCAGTGAGCTGTGATTGTGCCATTGCACTCCAGCCTGGGTGACAGAGACAGCAACGGAAAAGAGAAGAGGGGAGGGGAAGATGGGGGAGGGGAGGGGAA
>CAUYSK010104967.1:0-11209 GCA_963575035.1 Avahi laniger
ACCAGCCTGAGCAAGAGCGAGACCCCGTCTCTACTAAAAATACAAAGAAATTAATTGGACAACTAAAAATATATAGAAAAAATTAGCCGGGCATGGTGGCGCATGCCTGTAGTCCCAGCTACTCGGGAGGCTGAGGTAGGAGGATCGCTTGAGCCCAGGAGTTTGAGGTTGCTGTGAGCTAAGATAACGCCACGGCACTCTAGCCCAGGCAACACAGTGAGACTCTGTCTCAAAAAAAAAAAAAAAAAAAAAGGCCAGTGAGTTGGTATCCCGCGCTGTCATGTGACAACACAACCAGAAGACAGCATCTACAAAAAATCAGGAAGAGTGCACTTACCAGACACCACGTCTGCCAGAGACTTCATCTTGGACTTCCTAGTCTCCAGAACTTTGAGAAATAAATTTCTGGTGGTTTAAGTCACCGAGTCTGTGGCATTCTGTTACGGCAGCCTGAACTAAGACAATCAGTCAACCTTCAGTCAATATTTCTATAGAACAATGGTTCTGAAACCTTATCATGCATCAGCATCACCTGCAGGGTTTGTTAGAACACAGATTGCAAGGCCCTACTCCCAGAGTTTCTGAAGCAGTAGGTCTGAGTCAGAGACCTGAACATTTCTAACAGCTCCCAGGTGATGATGATACTCCCTTTCTTGTCTTTAGTAAACATTCCAATATTAGCAAACCTATAATCAAATGTAAAGACCTAAATAAAATCCAAAACCAAATTAACATGATTTGTAAATTTTCTGCTTTTTCTTTTGCAACAAATATTTTTTGAGCATTTACTCAAGTGCCCAGAACTAGATTAGACACTGACACTGGGTAGAGTAGTGAATAAATAAAAGCATGCAGGCCTTTTTACATCTTGTTCTAGAGGAAGAGGCAGTAATAACTAGTTCCATTATTCATTATGAATTACAACTGCAGAAGACCTACATAAGAGAAGTACAAGGTGCTAGGAAACCCTGTTAACACTGCGTGGTGTGACCTCAGCTGGGGTCATGGAAAGCTTAAGGAAATGATGTTTGAGCTTAGTTCTGAAGGAGTAAAAATTGAGTCCCTGCCATACAGTGGGAGAAGCATATACAGTGAGAGAAGCGCGCACAGTGGCAACAGCATCAGCAGGAGGGCAGAGCCCTGAGGAAAGGCCAGTGTGACTGTAGCGTGGAAGGTCAGACATACTGTTTCCGGCTAGCACACAAGGCGTGGCAGGCACAGTAAGGAGTTTGAATCTCACTTTAAGTGTGAAGGGAGCTACCAAAGATTCTTAGCATGAAACTGACTTAAAGTATGTTTTAAGAAGAGTCAACCTAGCTGTTTTGTGGAAATAGATTAAGAGTAGCAAGAACAGGCCAGGTGTGGTGGCTCATGCCTGTAATCCTAGCACTGTGGGAGGCCGAGGTGTGAGGATCACTTGAGCTCGGGGATTCGAGACCAGTCTGAGCAAGAGCGAGATCCCGTTTCTACTAAAAAAATAGAAAGAAATTAGTTGGACAACTAAAAAAATATATATATAAAAAATTAGCCGGGCATGGTGGCGCATGCCTGTAGTCCCAGCTACTCTGGAGGCTAAGGCAGGAGGATCGCTTGATCCCAGGAGTTTGAGGTTGCTGTGAGCTAGGCTGCCACCACGGCACTCTGATAAAAAAAAAAAAGAGTAGCAAGAACAGATCAAAAAATATTCAGAAGAATACAATTTTTGGAATTTGGCGATGATCTGGGTACGGTGGAGTGAAGGAGAGGAAAGACTGAAAGCTAATTTCCATGCCTCTATAAAATGCTGTAAAGAGATTAGCAGTGCTTTTACAGTCTGACTTGAATTTTTCCCTATGGCACAGCATGAGGCAAAAAAAAAAAAAAAGATTTTATCCCTATCTAGGAAAAGAGAGGGCTTACAAAAATACTTAAACAATAGGATGACAGATCAAATGCTTCCATTTCCAAGAAGGGAAAATTCCTTTCGAGAGCATTATATATTAAGCTCCCGTTAACCTTATTGTCTCCTTTCACAACTGTGGTAGCACACTGACAGGGTTACTCATTCTGCAGTCTCAGAACTACAGGAGCATCTTATATTTTTACCTTTTCCTGGCATTTATCACTTTCTGTCTTGTGTTTTCATTATATATCTTATCTCCTTTTTTAAACTGTAATTTAAAATGTAAACTAATGAAACAATGATTACTACATAAATAAGAAATCCCAAAGACACTCTATGTACCCCAACCTACAGGTGTTGGGAGTAGGAAGGGGATTAGGAAAAAAATAGGCAGAAAATTCTTTTCTTTTGTCCCGTTAAACGAGTTGTCCTTTAAAAAAAAAAGTGATAAAGATGTAGGAGTAAAAAAGAAAACAAAGTACTTATGTATTTTATGTTAGAATATATTTAAAGCACCACTCAAATATATTTATTTATAATTAAATAAAATAGTAAAAGGTTGGAAAATATTGCCTGCTATAATTAGAAGGGCTACTAAGCAAGATTTGGATCATCGAGGGCAAAGATGAAAACACTTCCACTCTTTTGTCACCACATCCTTAAAACTGCATTGACAATGGCTGATTGAAATTAACTAGAGTTCTACAGCAGACTCAGATCATAAATAATTTCTACGCTTAGAAAAAAATCTATCACCCAAATACCCCTTATAAACCAAGTATGCACCACACTCTGAACTAGGTGTTGCACAGGGATCTTAGCCCCTCCCTTCTTCAGGAGCTAAGCTTAGCATCTATCAAAAAGCCAAGACAAAATCTCTCTGTCCAAAATCTCTCAGACAGACGCCTCAGTCCAGGTCCTAGCATTATAATTCATTAGTTTAGCATTCATTGTTTAAGGGCCTTCCTTGTATTGTTTGCAGTAAGCGAAATTGTGGCATAATGGTGCCTTTCCACTAATACTTTCCGATGAGGTAGGTCTAAGATTCAGGCATGTAAAAACCATCCTGTGTTCTGGTAGGCTTAATAACAACCCAGAATGTTATTTCTTACTCACAATATTTGATTTGGGGATTTATCCAAATGACACCTTTTCAGTGAGGCCTTCCATTTGTCACCCTATGAAAAACTGCCGCCCCCTCCCAATACTTCCTATTGTCCTTTCTGGCTTTATTTTCCCTTTATCATTCATCACTAGCATATGAGACATCACAGGCCAGGTGCAGTAATCCTGTAATCCTAGCACTCTGGAAGGCTGAGGCAGGAGGATCCCTTGAGGTCAGGAGTTTGAGACCAGCCTAAGAAATAGTGAGACCTCTGTCTCTACTAAAAACAGAGAAAATTAGCTGGGCATGGTGGCGACCACCTATAGTCCGAGCTCCTCAGGAGGCTGAGGCAGGAGGATGGCTTGAGACCAGGACTTTGAGTTTGCTGTGAGCTAGGCTGACACTACGGCACTCTAGCCCGGGGAACAGAGCAAGACTTTATCTCAAAAAAAAAAAAAAGACATTACAATTATTTATCTTGGCTGGGCATGGTGTGGCTCACACCTGTAATCCTAGCACTCTGAGAGGCCAAGGCAGGAAGATCATTTGAGCTCAGGAGTTTGAGACCAGCCTGAGCAAGAGCAAGACCCACATCTCTACTAAAAATAGAAAAAATTAGCCGGGTGTGATAGTGCCCACCTGTAGTCCCAGCTACTTGGGAGGCTGAGGCAGGAGGACAGCTTGAGCCCAGGAGTTTGAGGTTGCAGTAAGTAAGCTATGATGATGCCACTGCACTCTAGCTGGGGTAGTAGAGCGAGATTCTGTCTCCAGAAAAAAAAAAAAAAAAAAAAACAATTAATCTTGTTTATTATCTGTCTACTGATTGTCCTCCCCAAATCTGGTCTTCCTTTCTTCCTGAGCACCTGGCTTTCCAATCAAAAACTATATTTTCCTGTCTCCCTTGTGGCTAGGAAGGGTCATGTGACTAATATTTCTCTAATGGTATGTATGCAACAGTGATGGGTGCAACTTCCTGGTCACCTTCCTAAAGAAGCTTGTTCTGGACTCCCTCTCCTTTCTGGCTGGAACTTGAAAACCAAATGCTAGGGAAGGCAGAATTGAGCCATTTAGCCTGGAACCTTATAGTGCCTGGCTTATCATAAAAAGTCAACATAGGGGTGAATGAATGAACCGTACAAAAATGCTGAGTGTTTATTTTAAGTATGTTGGAGTAGACATGAGTTAAAGCATATGTAGTTCTCCATAAATACGGTATTCAAATGTCCATGACTACCAGCCTAGCTATAATGTAAGTTTCTATTTATAGGGATATAAAACAATGCACAACCTGGCATGCTTTTAATTGCTTTTTTAGAAGGATTATCATTCCTCCTTTCTACTACTACTTTTCAGTTGCTAATAAGAAGGTAGAATTTGGCTTGGTGTGGTGGCTGACGCCTATAATCCTGGCACACTAGGAGGCCAAGGCAGGAGGATTGCTTGAGCTGAGGAGTTCGAGACCAGCCTGAGTAACAGTGAGATCCCATCTCTACTAAAAATAGAAAAATTAGCTGAGCATCGTCGCATGCATCTGTAGTCCCAGCTACTTGGGAGGCTGAGGCAGGAGGATCACTTGAGCCCAGGAGTTTGAGGCTTTAGTGAACTAAAACGACGGCTACTGCACTCTACCCAGGGCAACAGAGTGAGATTTTGTCTCAAAAAAAAAAAAAAAAAGGGAAATTGAACTCCCCTCCTCACTACCCACTTCACATTAAAAAAAATTAAAAATTTTAAAATTTTAAAAAATCTTTATTAAAAAAATAGAAGGTAGAATTTCAGTGACTCCTATTGGTATGATGGACTAAGAACAGCTTTTTCCAGGATGTCTCAAACGTAGGATTATACAGGCATATGATTCAAAATAAATAATTATTATACTTTGGGAGGATGCCAATTGGCCTGCCAGGACCTCTGACCCAGGAGTAAAGTTACTCTGCTTTCTCAGGTCGAAGTTTTAGCTCATCAATTTGCTTTTGGATTACGTAACCTGTGATGGCCCTCTAAAACTGCGGGCGCTAGCCAAACTGAACACTCTGGAAGAGTCTGAGGGTACTTAGTTACACAGACTCCAACAACACTTTTTAAAAAATAATGTTGTTTCCTTCTGTATCTGGCCTGTGGTAGATGCACAAAAACCTACGAATGGGAAAAAACTGCATAGAACTAAACATACACATGCACGTGTACACACACAAATGAGTACAAAATGTGAAATCTGAGTAAGATTGGTGGATGGCATCAATGTCAATATCCTGTTTGTGACATTATACTACAATTTTGCAAGATGTTACCAATGGGAGAAACTGGGTAAAGACTACACAGAATATCTCCGTATTTTTTCTTACAACTGCATGTGCATTATCTCAATAAAATTTTACATTAAAAATGATGTTTCAACATAGAAACTGTAGGATGCTGCAGAATTCAGCTGGTTACTTTTCTGAAGAAAACAGGAAGGAAGAGGATGGGGAAATGAGAGCAAGAGAAGTAGGAGTAAATATGAAACTTTATAGAGGGAAAACTACTAAAAAAAAAACATCACACTGTCTGAAAACATACACACATATCCTAAATTCTTCACATCACAGTATCAAAGAGTAAAAGGTTGTAACAGAACATCCACTTTAAAGACCTGAAAAATGAAGCCCTAATCCTAGCACTCTTGGAGGCAGAGGTGGGAGGGTTGCTTGAGGACCAAGAGCGAGACCCCGTCTCGATCAAAAATAAAAAAATTAGCCGGGTATATACTCGGGGCAACGGAGTGAAACTCTGTCTCAAAAAAAAAGAGCTCAAAAATGAGGTTCAAAAAATAATTTGCCACACTTTTTTCTAGAAATGGACTAGCTTTCCAACTTTCCCATAGGGAAGGATTGTCTAAACAAGAAACATAAAGCACTAACCATTAAGAAAAAGACTGAAAAAGTTAACTACATTAAAATTAAGCACTCGTTTATTAAAGGACACCCCCAACAACAAAAAAAACAGTGAAAGGGCTAGGCGCGGTGGCTCACACCTGTAATCCTAGTACTCTGGGAGGCCGAGGTGGGTGGATCATTTGCGCTCAGGAGTTCGAGACCAGCCTGAGCAAGAGCAAGACCCCGTCTCTACTAAAAATAGAAAGAAATTACCTGGACAACTAAAAATACATAGAAAAAATTAGCCGGCATGGTGGCACATGCCTGTAGTCCCAGCTACTTGGGAGGCTGTGAGGCAGAAGGACTGCTTGAGCCCAGGAGTTTGAGGTTGCTGTGAGCTAGGCTGACGCCATGGCACTCACTCTAGCCTGGGCAACAGATTGAGACTCTGTCAAAAAAAAAAAAAAAAAAACAGTGAAAGGACAAGCCAAAAACTTATAGAACACATCTGCAAGAAATATAATCAGCAAAGCCTTAATGTCCCGAAAATGAAAAAGACTCATAAATCAGTATGAGAAAGATAAATCCAATGAAAATGGTCAAAAAAAATGAACAAATATTTGAGACAGGAAACATAAATGGCCCATAAACATATGCAAATATGCTTAACGTCATTAGTAATCAGAGCAATGCAAATTAAGATCAAAGTAAAATAAAATTCCACATATAATAGACTGGCAAAAAGTAAGAAGTCAAACAATAGCAAGTGCTGAGAAAACCTAAAGCAACGGAAACTCATACATTGCTAGTGGGAGTGCATATCAGAACAACCACTTTGGACAACAATTTCACCTCTTCCTATAAAGTTGCACATTTCAAGACCTATCAAGTGTGAGACTTCCTATACACACACACACACACACACACACACACACATACACGTACACACCTGTGTGTATATGTGTATACTAAATGCACACGTGGGCACACTCACACACACACACATCCCTACACCATGGAGGGAAACCCTTTTATACATACACACCAAAAGATATTTCATAGCAGCAGTTTATTCATAGCAGCACTGATCATAACAGGAAAAAAACCCTGCAAACAAGCTAAACGTTCACCAACAGAGGAATGGATAAATTCTGGTATATTCTCAAAGTGAAATGTTATTCAGCAGTGATAATGAATGAATCACAGCTACATAAAACCTTATAAAGGCTCCTAGCAATATATTAGGTTATTAAGTATGAAACGTCCGATTCCCTTAAGTACTAAGTTCAACAGTTCATATCTCTGACATTTCACATTGACACATCTTGTTTTATTTTTATTGTGAAGATACATCTTCAGTCTTTCAAACACACATTGTGGTGTGTGATTATCTTTCAAATTTTTTTTAGAGCAATTTTTGTGAAACCACGGGTAAGTCAAAAATTCATGTTAATTTCAAATATTAGTTCCATCATGGAACCAATGCAGTGCAGACAGCTCCAAATATCAACAAAGTGTTTGGGAAGGATGTGGATAATGAATGCACAGTACCTCAATGGTTTGAGAAGTTCCATTCTGGTGATTTTAATCTTGAAAATGAGCCACATGGGGTTCCTGAGACCAAGGTGGATAATGATGTGCTGAAAGCTATAATGGAAGCGAATCCATCTCAACCCTTTTTGACAATTGCAAGTGTCAACGGCTGGATAAAAATAAAATGCCGAAACACAGTCTAAAACCAAATATTCATCCAAAGAAGCTAGTGGTGTCGGTTTGGTGGTCCAGCACTGGTATTATCCACTACAGCTTCATGAAACCTAGTCAATTGATTACAGGGGATGTTTACTGCACCCAATTGGACAAAATGAGGATGGTTGCGATTAAGCAGCTGTGACTGGTCAATAGAGACAGGCCAATCCTCTTGCAAAACAACACTCACACACATGTCACACAAACAACACTACTCAAACTACAGAAGCTAGACTGGGAAACTCTCTGTCATACATCATATTCACCAGACCCTGCACCAACCGACAACCACTTCTTCCAGGCCTTGGACTACTTCTTGCAAAGAAAAATATTCAATTCTCAAAAAGCTATAGAAAACACCTTTTGCGATTTTACCGCCACTTGTTCTCCAGGCTTGTTCGCTACCGTTAAGAAGGCAAAACTGTGTCGATAAGCTGAGACTCGTGGTCGCCTCTTTGCTGTGACTTGGTAGTCGGTGCCTCCTGCAAAAGAACAGACCCCACCCTTGGAAGTGTGGAGTGGCAAGGGAAGCCGCTTTCCAGGCTGAGACCCGCCAGGGTTGCCAACGGTCCTTGGCTGCGATCAGGCCACTGGTATTTTGTACTGAGGGGACTGACCCCACCTCTGTAGGGGCAGAGTAGCAAAGCAGGCTGCTTTCTGGTCTGGGTCCCTCAGTGGCCTTGGGCAGGGCTTCTCCAGCAGCCCTGAAGTGTGTACTTCCTACCACCTAGACAAGCCCCACTCCTGGAGGGGCAGAGTAATGAGGGTAGCCGCTTCCTGGGCTGAGATGCCTGGTAGCCCGAGAAAGTGCCCTTCCCCCAGTCCAGTGGGTTATCTTCCCCTCTGGAAGGGCAGAACCCGCCCTTGGAGGAGGAGAAACAAGAAAAGACGTTTTTCGGGCGAGGTATTGCGGCAGTCTCAGCCAACGCCCCTCCCCCAGCCCACCAGGAGAGACTCAGCCCCTGAAGGAAGGGAGAAAGGAGAAAAGTCCGCTTTCCCTATATGACTAGATTGAATCTGTGGGATCTTTGATCTAAGCAAAAGGGGACAGATTGCTGACTTGGTAAAGCGGATTGGTTTTGATCATCTGATAAGATGATACCACAAGGGCTTGCCCTTGGTGTCCAGGCTGTTGCCAACTTAGGGGCTTGTGGTCTGGGAAGAAAAATCTCGACCGGCTCCTTAGCAATTACACCAACTGACATCGCAGATCAGGAGCTGCTCTGGAAGAGTGGCGAAAGATCCCGGAAAAACATATTAGCAGCTCTCTCCTAGCTGCAGATCCAGCAACCTCTTAAGTATACTCTCTTAGGCTCGCCGATATCTGCTGCTCTTCTCATCCCACCTAAAGTGGTAATAGGGCTCAAGTAACCCTTGGGAGTGGCATGACATTCCCCAAAGAATAAGGCACCTGTATGTCCCATATGGGGGTTTAGAGCTCAATACAAAGGTATTGGAATACCTTGGTAACCAACTCCTCCATGCAAAATACAAACAACAAAAGAGAGAGTAACCTCATAGCCCAACACAGTGCCTTCCACCTCAACCAAGTGGTCGATAGCAGAGTCACACACACAAGAGTGATCCAACTCCTGGGAGTCTAAGCAAGGGATCGAAACTCACTACTCTCCATAAGCAGAAGGTGAAGACAACAGGTCAGTGATAACCCAACAGGCTAAAACCCCACCAAGACAGCAAAGGACCAGAGCACATCTCCCAAGCTCTGCCAAGGAATATCCCTTTGGAATCCCAGAATTAAGTCCATGAACCAGTGCCAGCACCCCCCAGTCCTTGGCAAAGTAGCCTGATGAGAAAGAATCAGCGAAAGAACACAGGAAACATGAAAGATCAGAGAGAAAAGTCACCTCCAAAAGAAAATATTCGATCTCCATCAACTGATACCAACTTACACGATTATGATTTAATTGACAGAGGAAGAATTCTGAAGATGAACTGTAAGAAAATTCAATGGAATTGAAGAGAAAATAGAATCCCAACATAAAGAAAACACAAGAACAATTCAGGAAATGAATGAAAAATTCTCCAAAGAAATTCAAATACTATGGAAAAACCAAACAGAAATTTTGGCAATGAAGGAGGCATTCAAGGAACTTCAAAATACAGTGGAAAGCCTCAAGAATAGAATGGATCATGCAGAGGACAGAATCTCAGAGCTTGAAGATAATGCCTACGTGCTAAACAAATCGGATGAAGAAAAACAACACAGAAACAAGAGACAAGACCAAAACGTACAAGAAACATGGATTACGTAAAGAAACCAAATCTTAGAATCATTGACATCCCAAAGGCAGAAGAAGAAAATTCCCAAGGGCTGGAAAAATTATTTGATGGAATACTGGAGGAAAATATGCCAGGCCTGGCCAGAAATCTTGATATCCAGATACAAAAAGCACACAGAACTCCTGGGAGACTCTGTGAAAAGGCAATCACCACGTCACGTAGTTATTAGGCTGACCAAAGTAAACACGAATGAAGCAGTCCTCTGAGCAGTGAGACGAAAGCAACAAATAAACTACAAAAGAAAGCCTATCAGACTAACTGCAGATTTCTCAACTGAAACTTTACAAGCCAGAAGGGACTGGGTCCCTATCCTTCATCTACTAAAACAGAATAATGCCCAACCTAGAATTATTTATTCAGCAAAATTAAGTTTCTCTATGAGGGAGTAATAAAGTCCTTCCCAGGGAAGCAGTCACCGATGCAATTTGCAAAGACCAAACCAGCCCTACAGGAAGTACTCAGACCTGCATTACACACAAAACAGTGCAACAGACACTCTTCAAAGTAAAATCATTCAAGAGTTAAAAGCTAGAATGTGTACTTCATGATGGCTCAAGGAGCAAAACAAAACAACAGCATTTCACCCAACAATATGAATGGAAATCTATCTCAAATTTAAATCCTCTCAATAAATGTGAATGGCTTAAACTGTCCTCTGAAGAGACATAGACTGGCAGAGTGGATAAAAACCCACAAGCCTGGTATCTGCTATCTACAGGAAACGCATCTAACCCACAAAAATGCCTTCAGGCTGAAGGTCAAGGGATGGAAAACTATCATCCAGGCAAATGGAAGTCAAAAGAAAGCAGGGGTAGCTATACTATGTTCAGATAACATAAGCTTTAAAATAGCAAAAGTAAAAAAGGACAAAGGTGGCCACTATATAATGGTGAAAGGGAAGATCCAACAAGAAGAATTAACAATTTTTAATATTTATACACCCAATGCAGGAGCACCCAGTTACATAAAACCAACACTGTCTGATCTAAATAGCATGATAAACAATAATGCCATAGTAGCAGGGGACTTCAACACTCCACTGAATGAACTGGACAGATCCTCCAAACAGAAAATAAGCAAAGAAATAATGGACTTAAACAGAGCTCTAGAACAAAAGGGTCTGACAGATCTCTACAGAACATTCCACCCAAATAAAGCCAAATTTACATTCTTCTCATCGGCCCATGGAACTTTCTCCAAAACTGACCACATACTAGGCCACAAATCAGACCTCAACAAATTCAAAAAAACAGAAATTGTACCGTGTATCTTCTCTGACCACAGAGGTATAAAATTAGAGTTCAATTCCAACAAAAA
>CAUYSK010104970.1:0-22627 GCA_963575035.1 Avahi laniger
TTTATAATTTTTCTTTTCTTTGACTGAGATTTGGCATGTTCCAGGCACATGGTATGAAGATTTGGAAGTATTAGAGCATATAATCAATAAGAATCAGGTTCAACCCAAGTACCTGTCAATCCATGAGTGGATTATTAAAATTTGGTATATGTTTACAATGGAATATTACTCAATCATAAGAAACGACAGTGATTTAGCACCTCTTATACTTTCCTGGATTAAACTTAAGCCCATTATCCAAAGTGAGGCACCACAAAAGCAGAAGAATGGACTCCACTTTTACTCGCCATCAAATTGGTACTAACTGATCAACACTAGGTTGATCACATGGCAGAAATACTCTCTAGGGATTAGGGGAATGGCGGGGGGCAAATATACAACTAAAGGACACGGGGAGCACTAAAGGGAGGGAAGGGCATGCCTTTAACCCGCACTTGGGTGAGGCAAAGACATAAAGTGTAACTATAATGTTTGTACCCTCACAATACCCTGGAATAATAAAAAAAAAAAAAGAAAAAAAGAAAAAAAAGAAAAAAGAATCAGGTCTAAATTTTCTAACAGTGGCATTGGTTTGAGAAAACATCCACATAGAGTTTCTGTGATAACAGCAAGAGCAATAGAGCTCCTCGAAGCAACATAGAGTTAGGTTTATCTCCTGCCCCAGCTGGTTTCTATGGCCAGAGGCAGAGATAACTACTTGATATTTAGACCCAATCCTTTCCTGATACTCCCACCTCTTAGCAGTGCCATGAGAGGCCAGAAGGAAGATAAACAACTGCATTAATTATTTAAAGATGGGCTCCAGATATTCTCAGTTATATCATGCACCTGCTTCAGATGAGCTCTGCAACTGCTAGAAAACTTAGCTGGGCTATTTTAAAAGGATGACAAATCCATAAGATGCTGAAGACATGGTTAAATGGCTTAGATAAATCTCAAGTTCACTTTTGACATTAATTGCTCAATAATCAGTAGATTCTGAATAGTTATGTACATTCTATATAACATAATCAAGAGCTGTGTGGGTCTCTTGTCACAATGATGCTTCTTACCTCAATAGAAAGCCACAGGGGTTTAAAACCCTTAAATGTTTTATAGTGCGTTCATTCAATAGCTAATAATTACTGTTTTTATTAGGTCTATGCAGGTTGCAGCTAGTGAAAATTCACTAAATTAGATTATTGCAAAAGAGAGAAAGTATTTTTAGAATGCAAAAATGTCTTATGAAGGCCTGGCAGAAATATTAATAATAATACTAAATGCTACATGAAAAATTTTCTGAGACTTAAGATATGGACCATGACTCCTATTCTAATAACAAACTCATCAATTGATTCATATAGCACGGACACTAAAGAAGTGGTTGAAGCTCTCTGTGTTATGTGAGTCTTAATACTTTCTTTAGAAATGCTTAACCTTACCTTATTTCTCAAAATCACACAGTTAAAAAAGTATGAAAATCATAAAGAAACTCTGTGCTTCACTGTTTATTAACTTAAGCATTTATATTTTCTCGATGTCACAAAAGAACTCATTATTATTACAAAGAATGAGAAGAGAACCTGACTTTAACTTAAGCTGAAGTATGTAGTTGTCACTAAAGGCCTTTTTGAGAAAATGACATTCAAGCTAAGATCTGAAAATGAGAAGGAATGAACTGGATGAGGAGCAGAGGTAAGAGAAATGCAAGCAGAGGGAATATTAAATGTAAAAATTCAACAAACTAGAGCAAACAATAGTAGAAGCTATTAAAATCAAACCCAAGTTAAAACAATCAACAAGGAAGCTTATTGAAGTACATAACTGATGTAGAAAATATGATACATTACCCTGTGCCAAATGGTTGTTTAATTTTTAATTACACTGAATTACCACAAATATTTAATTAGACACAGGTGGTAACATAAAATCCCTTTTTGGATCTCGATTCCAAAATATTATGTGTTTTTTTTTTTTTTGTCTGTAGTCTATAAGTATATATACATATTCATCGAGTGCTAGTGAGTGTAGATTTAGCAGCCTGTAAGAAAGCTTTCCAAGAATAAAAACATTCTGATATTGATAAACAACTGCCTGATTCACAGTTTCCAGTCCTGTGTGCAGACCAGCTGTGCTGTTAGTTACAACTTCTGGCATGTGTATAAATCTTAGCTTTATTCCATCCCCAGAGATTCACTACTTGTCCAGGCAAGTTTAAAAATACATGTTTTGAATTCTAGGAAGGTGGCAATAGTGGCAGTGCTTTTGGATCTTCCTGAATTCCCCCAAAAGAAAGAAAGCAACTAGAATAAAAAAATCAAAACCCACATACAATATCAACAATAAAAAGAGGTGAAATGTATCTGTAACCCCACGATCCCAAATATGGGCAGGTGTGGACAAACCATGACGACTGAAAACCTGCAGCTATGCAGGAGAAAACAAAGCAAGAGGAACTCAAACAGCCACTAGATACTCAGAGAAAAGTACAGTGGGTCTGGGAGAGAGCCTCAGCTGGAGTGTGACTGCAAGGTGAAGACATTTAAGATCTAAGATCTACTCTCTTGGCAAATTTCAAGTATACAATGTAATAACTATAGTCATCACATACTAATCATTTCATGTTTTATGTATTTCAAATCATGTTATATAAATATATTCGACTCCTCAATAAAGTTGGAGAAAATTTTAAATTGTTTTCGAAAATAAAAGAGTAATTGCAAGGGGTCCATTTTAAGGTCTAAAGGGGCTGGAGCCATCAGGATGCCATGAGCTTTGAAAACTGACCACTCAAAATACCCTCTAGACTTAAATGCCCACATTAAAAAAAGGCAATTTGAAACAGAATGCAAAGTGAGCATGACCTTACAAGCATGCATGAAAAAAAAGGGAAGGTTCAAAAGAAGTAGGAGAGGAAAATAGAGTCTGGAAACTTCAGAAAGTAAGAGATTATATTTCTGAATATTTCACAAAAATACAACAGATCAGGAACCATATCTTTTCTGCTCATATTTGTGTCTCCAACACCTAGCATAATTCCCAGCAGATATTCAAATTGCTATAAAAACTAAGATGCTTTATAAGAATGACAATTATGATCTCCTTTTTTCATCTTTAATGTACTTTCGGTTCCTTACTTTTTGCCCATAAAATAAATTATCTAAATAACTGAACATTTTAAACTTATAAAATATCTTTTTATAAGGTAGAAGGTATGATGCTGAATATAATTGAGTATAGCATAGATAAGCATCACAGATTATTTCCTTTGTATTCAGAACTGAACCTGTGTTTATGGGAAGTTTCAACTAAGTAATTAATCAGTTGAATATAACAGAAATATTACTCTAGAACTGATGCAAAGACACAATCTACAAAAGACATACATCAAATATTCCGTGCTTGTGCATGGGACCTAAAGGATATTCCAAATCAAGTATTCCAAAGCAATATTTCATACCAAAATTTAGTAAAAATGGCTCTTTTAAGTCATTCTAAAAGTAGTCTAATATTGAGAGGCCAGGTGTCTTCTAGATTTTTAAACATATTTCAATAATCCCTCATACATGGGTTTAATCTAATAAGCGCAAAGTTTCAGATATCCTTCTGATATATAATTATTTTACCCTGTAGTTATTACTTAAAGAAGTAGTGGCTGAATTGGTAGCACAGAATTTAATTTCTTGAGTTGCTGTGGTTTTATTGGACTAAAGGTAGCAGTGATTGTACTAAATAGATTTTTTAAAAAGCTCTTTTCTGAGTACCATTCTCATCGTGGCCATGCTATTACCTTCATACAATTTTAGTGCAATTCTTGGATTGTAATAGCCTTTGGACACCTGTGCATTGTAGTGCAACATGTAATACATTATTATTTGTGACACCCCTCAAATGCCAATTTACTGGACTGCAGATTGCTCCCTGGGCCCAATAAATCTTTACAAACCTATCTAAAGTGGATATACTATACTCTTCTCCCACTTTCCCCATTCATTTTGTGCAGCAAATTCTATGAAGTGATTATTATACAATGGTTTCTATTACTCTGACATTACTGTTCATTCATTATGATACCTGAAGAAATATTATAAAGTGTGTGTTTATTTATAATTTTCATACTAATTATATTATCAATTATTTATTATTATTATAAATATTATCACTTTTTATTTGGGTAGCAGTTCACAAATTTCACATATACTAGTCGTTTCTGTATTTGTTTAATCCTCTCAAAATCTCTGTGGGGTAGAGAGAGCAAATGACATCCATATTTCATAAAAGGAACACTGACTGAAAATTTTCATGTTTTGTCCCCAGTCACACTGACAGTAAATAGTAGAAATTGAATTTGAATCAGCACCTCCTGATTCCAAAATCAGTGCTCTGTCACTGTACACAACTTCCTCAAGAAAAATGACATTAGTCATTGATTATTAGATAACCTCTTTAGTGTAGATATTTTAATTTATTATAGTTGTGGTACAGTTTGCCTCTATGTCTCTAAAGCATAAAAAGGAAGAATAGGTGAGAGGTTATTGCAATAATCCAGGGGAGAAATAATGGTGAATTGAATGAGAGTGATAGTAAGAGAGGCTTTTCTATAAATGCTTTCAAAACAAAACCAACAGGATTTACTGTTATGAAGAATAAGGAAAACAGAAAATGATTCATAATGTTGCAGCTAAGCAGCTAATATGCAATCATCATTTATTTAGATGGAAAGGACTGTGGGAAGACTATGTTTTGGGTGTCAAGATTTCAAGAGCTTAGGTTTGAGCTTGTTAAGTTTGAGAGCTCTGTTAGACAGTCAACTGGGTATATTGAATGGATGGATGGGTAAGTCTGAAGTTCAAGTGAGATGATAGGCTGGAGATATACTTTGAGACTCATAAATGTTTAGATATTGTTTAAAGCTATGAAACTAGATGAAGATCCTGACAATAACATGGTTTCCTAAAATCCAGATGCAGAAAGTGTTTCAAAACAGGAGTGATCATCTGTGTTAAAGAATGCTGGTATACTGAGTAAAATGAAAGCAAAGAATTGACCCTTGTCTTTTGCAGCAAAGAAGTCTATGCTGTATTTGACAAGAGGTATTTTGATGAAGTGGTAGGTACCAAAGACAGAGTGATTTCTAGAGAGAACAAGAAGAGAAGGGGAATCAATGATTACAAAATTCTTTAAAGGTGTTTTGCTGTAAAGGGAAAAGAGAAATGGGGTAGAAACTGGAGAAGAATAAGGGTCAAGGGAGCTTTTTTTTTTCTTTTTTTAAGCCAAAATGACAGCATGATTATATGCTGACAGATAATCCAGTGGAGCAGGAGAAATTGATGCTACAAGAGAGAAAAAAGAAAATTGTTAAAAAAAAGTCTTTGAACAGGCAAAGTAACAAATGGGTATGAAATAAAAACATAAACTGTTTATCAACAGTAATAGGAAAGAAGACAAAGAATTTGGATCAGATACAGGTAGGCTGACATACTTAATGGTAAGATCATAATGGAAATCCCTTCTAATTGCTTCTATTTTCTTAGTGAAATGGGAAGCAAGAATATTATCTAACAATGAGCATGCCAGAACCATACTATTTCAATTACAATAGATTCAGATGATATTTCCCCAATGTTTTTTGTCTTTTCCAGAAAGTTCTTATTCTATTTTCTAGCCATAGTCCTTGGCTATTTTCACACATTATTATTTAAGATGAGCTGCACTATCAGCCTTTCAAGTTCTAATAAAAGAAAAAAATGGAATGTTGATTGAAATTAAATGTGTAACTGTGAATGTAATTGGCATCTTAACAATATCATGTCTTTCCAGGAAACTGACATGTCTTTCCATTTATTCCAGTCTTCTTTTATGCCTTCCAATAAAGTTTTATATTTTCCTGCTTTTAGTCTTGTTCCTTTGTTACTGAATTCAATCCTGGATATTTTATGTTTTTGTTTTTATTTTGGAGTATGAACTACCCTTCTCTTATCCCATCCCATAGCATTTAAAACTATACTGGTTATAACTTATACAAAGGAAGCTAATTCAATTTCTGCCAACTGGTATTCTTGTAACTTTGACCAAGTCATTTAACCTCACGAATTTCCATCCCTGCAGCTGAAAAATAAGGTAAATAAACTCAATGATCCCTGTAATTGAAAATATATATATAAATAGAAAGATATTAATATTATTTCTATTTTACTTATTAGCCAATTGAGTCCCAAAGAGAGTAATTTACTCAGTGTAATTTTGTAAATAATAGTAAAAAAACTTAACCAGTTTTGGGGAAATTACAAATGCACTTTCTAGTAGACACTACTTGGTTATCTAGTATTGTGAAAAAAAACACTCTAAAACTTAGTGGCTTAGAACAAGAAACACTTATCTGATCACAATTGTTTGGGTTGGCAATTTAGGCACAGCTTAGCTGGGATAGATAGCTTGTCTTTGCTCCATGTTATGCTGACTTGACTCACTCATGTAGTTGCAGTGGGTTGGCAGGTCAGCTGAAGGCTGGCTGGTCCCAAATGGCCACATTTTAATGGCTGGCAGTTGGCTGGTGCTGTTGGTCAGGGTGCTTTGGTTCTTCTCCACCTTGCCTATCCAGCAGGCTATCTCAGGCATCCTGGGCTTCAAGAAGGAAACCACAATGTACAAGCACAAGTCTTTGCTAGTGTTCATGTTTGCCGGTAACCCATTATTAGCCAAATCAAGTCATGTGACAAGCCTATCGTGATTATGGAAGGAAACTATAATAGGAAGCGTGATTCATTTGGAATTCCTAACACCATTTATCACAACTCTCAATATGATTTAGCAGTGTATCACTTTCTAGAACCAGTAGACAAAACTGCAGTTGGTCAAAGCTTAGGAAGTATGCATGGCAAGCCCAGTGAAATAATTTGTTTGTTTGCTTTTTTTAGGGAGGGGTGGGGGGTATTTTGTTGAGCTATTATTAGTATACAAAAAACTTAACATAAAAAAATAAACAAAAAAGGAAAACAACTTTTGGAGGTGATGAATATGTTTATTATCTGGGTTATTTGTTTTGGTTTAAAATTCCTAAAAGCTCTCACATCCCTAATTTCCTTCCATCAATCTGCTACAGATGTCTAACATTTCAGCATTAGACAGTGAATCATTTATGTTAAGAATATGTACCTTATAGAACACATATCTAGAAAATAGGCTCAACATAAATTTATCAGAAAATTTCCAATGGGACCACTACCGCTTAGTAGCTACGTTTGGAATAAATAAGGATTTGTGCTCTATTTAAGGGAAAGAATGGAGTATAGCTACTTTCTGGATAAGATTGCTTCTCTGAGATAGTTCTTGGCTGAATATTCCTTTAGAAGTCCCTGGAAAAGTAATAGGATATAAAGGAAGGGAGCAAATTTGAAGACATATTTTATGTTTCAATGAATCCTAGAGCTGAAGTTTGCAAGTAGACAATCCTTCAGCAACTTTATCTCTGATTCATTCAATTCCTATAAACTTGTCTCCTACATATTTGTATCATAAATACCCTAACAAATGTTTTCTCACCATAAGTGTTATTTCTTGCCACATTTGGACTTTCAACTCATGGCAACTTTTAATGGTGAGAAATATATTCTAAAGAAGTGCAACTTTGAACACTGGTATTTAGGTTTTGTGAACTCATAGAATATTTTGTTTTCATTTCCTCATTTCTAGAAAAGAGAAGAAAATTATTTCTATCCAACTTAATGTAAACGGTATGATGATGAAGCTTATATTAACCTACAATTGCCTCAAGCTTCTTGAGATAATATTGCATAACCATATTATTCTACCTATACTTCAACAAATTAATATGAAATAATGACCCAACTGAGGGAATCAAATAGCAAATTCATAAATTAGAGTCAGGCTAACCTTCTAACATTGAGATTTCTCATTTATTTTAATTACCATCAATTTAACTTCCTATTGTATCAATATAAATGTGTTTGAATCTTTATGATTATATTTTATTTTCTCAGTATTGATACAGACATAGTCAATACTTCCAGAGAAAAATGCCTATGATTAACATATTAGGTATTAAAATTATTCGTCATTGAAAACAAAGGCTAGAAAACTAAACATAGTATTATTCATTTCTTTTTTTTATTCTATTTGTAAGCATCGGTAAATGGCTTTTAGCTATATTCCAGAGAGAAGAGAGAGGAAGAAATATTTGAAAAGCAGACAAGTTATTGACAAGGCATCAACTTAAGCATTACAAAAGTGATCCATGTAACCTAAAACATTTGTACCCCCTTAATATTTTGAAATAAAAAGAAAAAAGAAAAGCAGTCAAGTTATCGACAAGGCATCAATTGCTTTATGTCTTCTTCCTTCCTTTCTTTTGTTTCTTTTTCCCTCCCTCCCTCCCTTCATTCCTTCTCTCCTTTTTAAAATTCTGCTATGCTTACTGAGTTGGGTACAGGAAGGCAGTGAGAAATTAATTCTTTAGTAACACAACAGGTAGAGAAGCAGTCACTTTGATGCACAGGAAGCAATTAGTGGAAGTGGCCAGAACTGGGACAGCAGCTTGTTTGGCCTGATTGATTAGTACAGGAAAGCAAAGGTCAATTACCAGAGTAGTTAGGGAAGAAATGATTCAAGATAGGTAGGCAAGAGAAAGAATCAAGAAAAGCTGGTTGAGCTGAGCTATGCCCAATATGAAAACTTTCTAGGTACGTATGTGAAATGGGGACGGTGGAGGGCAGGTGGTTAGACTGGGTTAGGGTGTTGGGGGAAAGCCAGGGAAGTTTCAACCCCAATTATTTGGCTTTATTTCTTTTAATGAATGTGCCTGTTGATGAGCCCAGGCCTCCAGACCATCATTCCAGCCAGAAGGAAGCTGAAAGGCTACAAGAAAACAACGGATGGCCCATGGTGCTGGAATCACCTGAGATAGGTTTTGGAGAGAGGAGGGAGTATAGAGAGAATATGTTACTTTCAAAACTACTACAACAACAATTTGAAAGCTATTTTTGTAAATGCCAAGAAGAAAATAGCTTAACAGCTGTTCCTGTCTGTAGGAATTGACACAAGCAACTCTCAAGAGTAATTTCCCAGAGAGAAGAACTGGTCCAGCATAATCAGAAGTTTACCGAATAATCAACTTTACTTTTTAAAACAGTTTTGAGTCCTACAGATGAGCCAAACAAAACAAAGCAAAAACCCTGCAATTGTTCTTTACTGTATTACTCTATTAACAACTTGATTATTTTAAGACCTGATTTTGAATTCTTAGAGGCAGCACATAAGACTGTTTGGGGCAAAAGTCAGAAAGAACAAAGAAGCAAATGAGTTTACATAAAAGAAGATTGCATACTCAAGTCCCGGAAAAATCCCAACGCATCTCCTATAGAAAACGAATTTATAGGACATATTTGCATCATCGTTTCTAATGAAGTTCCACAGAATAGAGGTGGAATGGTTGGTGGAATGATCCTGATAGTTATGTCATCTAGGAGGGGCTTGTAAAGGTAGTCACCTTACAGTGACTTCAGGTCAAGCCCAAAGGTAAGACATTCGTAATAACCTACAGAGATATGTCTCTCTGTGATGAAGTCCTGCTAACTTACTTTGCACAAGACTGATCTATGCACCTCTGACCATAATACCTCACTGACCATTTATTAATATAAAACAGGAATCACATTATTCCAGTGATTAAATCTTAACATTCTCTTCCAGTGCTTCCTTGTCCCAGATTCGACAAGGCTGCACTCAAAATTGTTGAGAACTCAAACTCAGAGCTGTGACTGCCCCCGGGATGATTTCCACTCTGCCGCTTACTAACAATTTGGTCTTAAACAAGTTTCCCAGTCTCCGTGTGATCCTCCTGTTCCTTCATTTGTACAATGGGGCTAGTAGCGGCTTCCACGTCAGAATGCTGCTGTAAGAATTAGATGAACTGATACATGTCAAGCACCCAGAACAGTGTCTGGCATCTAGTAATGATCAACTACTTTGAGCTTTTATTGGCAAAATTACTGGGAACACAATTTTTTTTCAACAGAAAGTTACTTAGTGGGTGTAAACTGGAAGACTTGGGACAGGAGGTAGGGGTGGGAGAATGATATAACATTTAATTTCTAGGAAAGCTATATTAACAAGTTTGTTTTTATTTCCCAAATCTAGAGTCTTTCTTAGCGAAACAGTGTTCACTAAATAATTAGCAAATCTTCATATTCTCAGCCCGGTGTGGGGAACCTGCAGCCTTGGGGCTACATGTGGCCTTCTGAATCCTTGACTTTTGACTGAATCCAAATTTTACAGAACAAATCCTTTTATTAAAAGGGGTGCAGCGAGAAAGATGAAGTTTTCTTGCCTCCTTTGGTGCTTAAAAAAGAACAATCTTGAAATGAGAAGGCTGCAGGTTCCCAAGATATGTTAATATCACTGATTAAAAGTCATTCAAGTGTGATCCCTTGGGGCTTAGAAACATTATGTATTGATTGAATTAATTCAAATTTCAATTTTAGAAGTACCTTTATAGCCTGCATCATATCACCTTAGATGTCAGACTTAGATGCTACAACAAACGTTGTCGATATCCAGCTCTATTATCACCACCTATGGTACCTGACTTCACCTGGGGTAGGCAATTTCTGGTACTTTGGGTATATTTTACCTTAAGTGCCTTCACTCCTCTTCTTCCTATGCCTGAAGTCTTAAAATAATTACATTTTAAAGTCATTATTGGAACTCTGCCCTTAATTAGTAGAGAGTAAGTAATTACTTAGGTATGTCCCTGAGTCCAGTCAGGCTAATCATCGGCAAAATCGTATTTGTCACCAGCACCTCCCAATCTCCCTTTTGTCCATGCACTTCTCATTCTCCTGAACATTTATCCCAGCCCCAAGCCCATTTTTACAGGGCTCAATCCTCACATTGAAAAACATTTTAGGTGTTAGTGGTTTAAAGCAATTGTCTTCAAACATTAACATGATGTATCCAACCAGTAAAAATTTGGCCATACATCCCCAATATATGTATTTTTACATACTAATGATATACATGTACTATTCTATGTAAGTTATTTACTTTAAAAATAAACAATAAAAGGATGGCATAACCAAATGTTAACATAACTTCTAACATTTTTATTATACATCCTAATAAATCATATTGCATATCCCCCCAGGGTGAACATATTTCAATTTAGAGAGCACTGCTTAAGGCATATGATACACAGAATACTATAACTCCTAATTTTAAAAGACAAAAAGAAGATTCAACCTGGTAGAAATCATAGTAGGGGAAGATCAGGGCCTGCCTCATTACTGCCCAGTGGAGTAGAAGTCTAGGTTCCCCATTTGGCCTCTGTTGACACTCTTCATCAGAGGAATATAGGCCTCATTACTGCATGGTGAGCATGGGAGTTCTACAAAGCCCTACTGATTCCCCTCTGTCTGGAAAGGATAGGAATGTCTCATTATTGCTCCCTACGTGACTTTCATTGACTTCACAGGAGCAAGGAGTTGTCTTGTTATTGTTGCATTGTGGTTAAAGCTCTGAGTTTCCACTGGGCTTCCTCTTACACCACCCCAGTGGAAACAGAGTGAGGTGCCTTATTATTACCAGATGAGAATGAAAGCCTGTTTCAGTACTCAGCATTCTCTGACACCACCCTAGTAGAGAGATGGGAGTGCCTTATTTATTATAGCAGGGCAATGGTTGAAATCTAGGCTTTTCACTAAGCCTTTGCTGGCATAGGTGGGGAGGGGCTACGGTCTTTTCTATGGTGTTTGGATATAGTAGAAAAGTTATTGTCTAAAATTTTTCTGTCTTGCTAGGCTGCTCCTTTTCTGGTCCTGTCACTTAAAAACACAGGTTTTTGGGGAGCTATTTTTGTCTGTATCCATTGACGTTTGCCAGTTGCCTGCATCTTCCACTCTAAATATAAGATATGAAATATGAGATATGAATGAACAAAAAGCCCAGGGAACTCACCACCATGTTAGTTTTTAAGTTCCAAAGCTGACCTGCATCTTTCCCAACACCTTTCAGAATCTTCTTACATTGTTTAATATATAATAGTGAGGATTTTTACTAGCACTTAGTGAGAGAATAAAAAGTATACCTACTTCATATTTCCGTAAGTGATAGTCAGATTTTTTTCCGTGAGATATGTAACTTCGATGAGTCTCAATTTCCTCATTGACAATAACTATATCTATCTTGCAGAGTTGTTGAAGTAATTACAGATAACTTTTTTAAAAGTTAGCCTGAGCCGGGTGCGGTGGCTCACGCCTGTAATCCTAGCATTCTGGGAGGCCGAGGCGGGCGGATTGTTTGAGCTCAGGAGTTCCAAACCAGCCTGAGTAAGAGCGGGACCCCATCTCTACTAAAAATAGAAAGAAATTAGCTGGACAACTGAAAATATATAGAAAAAATTAGCTGGGCATGGTGGCGCATACCTGTACTACCCATAATATCCTGAAAAAAAAAAAGTTAGCTTCCCATGCTATATATTCTGTAAGGACAAACATGTAAAAGGTGTTTTTAACAATGCTAGTTGTGTGTGTGAGTCAATATCGTGTTATTTCTGTGAAACAATGTGTTTGTCATTCAGGACTGCCACTCTAGCACACACAAAAAGTGTTCATTGCTAGGATGAATCAGTTTGTATTAAAAAAAAAAGCAGGTAGCCTGGAGCATGACGAATTCTAGTTATAAAAGAAGAGAAGAAAAAAAGGAAAAAAGAGGCAGCTATCACTATTTTTACACAGCAATAGTGTCAGTGCTTTCAATTTTGACATCAATAATTAGTGATCTTGCATCAAATTAAAGCAGTTATTGGATATACCATGGTCTGAAAAAAGGACATGAGTGACATCAGCAAGATGGCAAAATAGAGGTCCTAGGCTTTACTCCTCTGACAGAAAGTTCAACTAGCAATTGTCCACTGACAAGAACACCTTGACAAAAATCCCGAAACTTGAGAAAAAGCCTAAGACAACCACATAGGCCACAGAACTGAATAAAAACAGCATTAGAAAGGTAATAGGAATGGTCTCATTTTGACTGTATCACTTCTCCACCTCTCCCAAGCTCACACAATGCTATAGAGAGGATTTCCCTGGACCTACAGTTTTCACAGTGGGAAAAGAGAACTGGGGGAAGACATCTACCTTTCCTAGCATTCCAAGACACCTCTCAGGAAGTCCACTCTGGTCTCACCTCATGGGTAACAAAGAGGATAATGACATGGCTAGACCACCTGGGGTCCAATAGAAACAAAGAAAGAAGGCATTCTTCAAAATGACTAGCTAGATTTTAGTGATATTTCTGTATTACTACAAATGATGGTGCTCAATCAGAGGTATCAGCAGCATAACTCATCTGCAAAGCCAAGCTGGTCATCAAGAAGCACAGTGGGAAGTCAAATCAGTCTTGAGTGACTAGAAGGCCAGCCTTTATGCCCAGCCTCAGACCCCACCCAAGGCTCTGCCCAGGGAGGGAGACACACATCACAGTGCCTATCAGTAAAGTTCAAGGGCTAGGCTTATACCACCCAAGTACAGAGAGTAGCTTGGCTAAGCCTCAAAGCCCACTCCAAGGCTCCACTCAGGCAGGGAGGCAAGCCTCAATCATGTGTTTCTATCCAGCATAGCAGCTGGTCCCAGCCATCCTGAGCAGAGCTGCAGTTGTACCTAATCTTGCAACTCAACCTGAAGTCCCGCCCAAATTGCAGAACTCAAATACTAGTACTGTCTGGCCAAAGGCAATCACAGCACCCAACCAGTAGTCCCACTGGACAGCAGAGCATAGCCAGCAGCCCCATCCAACGTCAGAATGAAGACAAGCAGCCCCAAAAGCAAGAGAACCTAACAGCAAGCTCTGCCTGCCTAGTGTTATTGCCAACTGGCCCATAGGAAATCACAGGATAAACTTAATAGTGAAGGTATATTTCTTCCAAGGAATACTTATAAATGATGGAAGAAGTGGCTGTCTCCTCAAATGTATAGTTACCAAAGTAAAAACTCAAGGACTGTAAAGAATCAAGGAATCATGGCACTGCTTCAAAAAAAAAAAAAAAAATCTAATAAAGCTCCAACAATGAACTCTAAAGAACTGTAGATCTATGAAATGACTGACAAAGAATTCAAAACAACCCTCTTAGAGAAGTTCAATGAACTATAAGAATATGTAGATGGAAAATAAAATAAAATTTGGAAAAATGTACAAAATAAGAAATTTGACAAAGAAATATAAACAGTATTTAAAAAGTCAAATAGAAATCCTAGAAATGAAGAACATGGTTAATGAATTGAAAAATTCAATAGAAAGCTTCAACAGCAGTTACAATCAAGCAGAACAAGGAATTAGTGAGATCAAGCACAAAACATTTGAAATTATCCAGTTACAGGAGCAAAAATAAAATGCACTTAAAAAATGAAGAAAACCTACAAAAATTATGGAAGACATAATGGCTGAAAATTTCCCAAATCTAGGGAAAGGTACCAACATCCAGGTAAAGGAAACACAGGGATATTCAGTCAAATTCAACCCAAAGAGTAGTTCAGCAAGCACATAATAATCAAACAATTAAAAGTCAAAGACAAAGAAAAAATTCTGAATGCAGCAAGAGATAAGAAACATATGACACACAAGGGATTCCCAATAAAGCAGATTTCTCAGAAGAAACCCTGAAATCCAGGAGAGAATGAGAATCTAAAACAATTGAACTTACAGAAGCAAAGAGTAGAATGGTGGTTATCAGAGGCTGGGAGGTGGGGAGAATGGAGAAATGTTGGTCAAAGAGTAAATAGTGTAGTTAGACAGGAAGAATGAATGATAAGTATTTAAAGTGATGGATATGTTGATTAGCTTCATTTAATCATTTCACACTGTATACCTATGTCATAAATCACCAAGTACCCCACAATTATGTACAATTAAAATTTGTCAAAAATGCTTATAGAATCCTCATCATTTCATCCAACTGATTGTGGTAGACATCCACTGTCATCGACTGACCAGGTTTCATGAAGCTTAAGTGGATAATCCCAACGCTGGACAACCAGACACCATTAGCTTTTTTTGATGAATATTCAGTTTTGGACTGTGTTTCAGCACTTCATCTTTATCCAACCATTGTGCGAATGCTTGAAATTGTCAAAAAGAATCTATTTTTTATCACATATAACAATACTGTGTAGAAATGGTTAATCTTTATGTCTTGACAGCAAAGAAAGGCAAGCTTTGAGACGATTTCTCTTCTGATGTTCATTTAATTCATATGGAACCCATCTATCCAGCTTCTTTATCTTGCTGAATTTGTTTCAAATGTCCGATATTATTGGAATAGTAATGTCAAACCTTGCTGCTAATTGACTCACAGGCTGAGATGGATTCACTTCCACTACAGGTTTCAGCTCATCATTATCCACCTTACTCTCAGGTCACCCACATGGCTCATTTTCAAGGTTAAAATCACCAGAATGGAACTTCTCAAACCATCAATGTACTGTCTGTGCATTAGCAACATCGTTCCCAAACACTTCATTGATATTTTGAGCTGTCTGTGCTGCATTGGTTCCACGACAGAACTCATATTCAAAAATAACATGACTTTTTTACTTATTCATGGTTTCACAAAAATTCTAAAAAATTTTGAAAGATAATCAGAAGACAAACCGTGCATTTGAAAGAATGAGGATGTACCTTCACAATAAAAATAAAACAAGTGTCAAAGTGAAATGTCAGAGATATCAACTGTCTAACTTAGTACTTAAGGAAATCAGACAGTTCATACTTAATACCCTAAATATAAGATGTTAAATAAAAGGGTTCATAATTATTTGGAGGATTGGTCAGCTGAAGGCAATACCACAGCATTGTAATCAACATGAAAATGGCAAGACATCAGTTAGGTTGTCTTTATGGACAATCTGATCTGGTCACTTTTATTCATTTTAAAAAGTAGATTTCACTTACTAGGATAACAATTAAGTAAATCTACCACTGTGATACCATATAGTTACAACTTTAAGAGTAATAAAATATGGTCATCAGTGATAATCATGCTGATGACCAAAATGATGATAGTAACAATCTAGATGTCATTAATATATTTGAAGTATAACCCTTAGACAATGAAATAAACCTTTCAATTTGTCAGTTTTTTTCTTATTAACTTATTCACACAGTGTAGTGAATGTAATGGATTATATAGTATTAATTGTGTGCAATATGTTATACGGTAAAATAGCCACTGACAAAGAAAGAAAAAGTAAGTTTGTCAAAGGATAGCTGGCCAAGAAGTAGGTGGGTTATGAGTAAAGGAAGACGGTATCTTGCCCTGATGCCTCCTTTCTGCACGCACACTGGGAAATAGTAAACACTGTTATCATATAGTACTAGTGATCAAGGTTACCAGATATGATTTGAGGGCATTTCTGTACAGCGAAAAAATAAAATCGTATTTTCTTATCAATGTGATTGTGTGAGATAATTTAATTTCAGTCCATTTATTTATTAATTGTCTATAGAGTCAGAAATAACCTCTTTCACAAAAAGCCATTCTCAACAAAGTCAGCAGGCAGAGAGATTTCTCACAGTTCTCAGCAATGCTAAGATCACTCAAGTGAATTACTGGAAACAATGGATGCTGAGAATAAAAGAAAAATGATTGGAGAGAATAGAAGTTGATAGCATTGAAATAAAAACCTTCCAGTGGGGCAGGCCTGTGTGGAACTGCATGTCTTTGCATATTTCCCCAAGGAGAGGAGTAAAGAATGGTTTTGGCTGTGAGATGCATTTTAAAACTGTAAAATAAAAGGATCATATATCAAACTGAATTATGTTGGCTTGGAGACATATTATATCTTTGCACAATCTTGCATTACCTACATTCATACTTATTAATTTACTTTAAATATTCCTCCTTCAACATTTCTCCCCCTACAGATAGATTTGCAAATTATCTGTGACTCAATAGCACATAAATCCAAATTTCTGATCACTTAAAATTCTTAATGAATCTTTAAAATAACTAAATATTTTCCCTGATTATCATGATTTCTGAAATGTTCTGTAATTTAGAGTGTGCTACATTATTCTAGGACCATTCATTTGTGACATATATTGCCCAACCACCTAATATGTTTTTAGGTTCATTTGTCATTGTTGGGGCACAGAGGAAAGCCTTATATTGCATAAGTACAAGGAACCCACGCCAAGAGAAAGTTGGTGCCTTTGTTCCCAGCACATGCCTATTCCCAGATAGGACTATTTAAATCTAAAACATTGAAATAGCATGGGTAAAACAGCATCGTACAATGAGCTCTATTCATGTACACATACAAAAGGGAGTGAATAAAAGATTGTTAAAAAGATTAATGGGGGTTAAAGTTAGATAACTAGTAAATAAAGAAGCAAGTAATTTTTAAAAAATAATTCTAAATAAAATTCTTGGCTTCTAAAACAATATAAATTGTTTGAAATCACAGGAAAAGACCTGTATTTGAGAATACTTTTTTTTTTTTGATGACCTTTACTGCATCCTGACAAGACGAGCTCAAATGTTTACAACCTACTTTTAGTTATCATAGCTGACTAATGCGAGAACCACACCAAGTTCCAAAATTAGTTTAACTGTTTGAGACAAGTGTACCTTTCACTTTAGTTTCCATGTTGCTGTCACTTTCTGAATTATCACATCATGCCCTAGATTTAAAAGGCATTATGAAAAATTAGCCTAAGTATAAAATATAAACTAATTTTTACAATTATAAAAATTATTTTATTGTTAATAGATATTATTTGAATCAGGACCATGACCTCTAGTCTTTTTGCTATTCTAGAACATATTCCATTTTAAGAAATCTAAGAAATAGTGTCTTTTTTAAAAAAAATCAAAAGCTTTTAATATTTTCAGTTCCAGAATTTCTTGCTAGCAATCACATTACACTTAGAGGTCATGTCTCCTTAGACTCCTTTTGGCTGTGATACTTTCTCAGATTTTCCTTGTTTTTCATGACTTGAAAGTTTTAAGAATACTGATCAGATATTTTATAGAATTATCTCTTGTAGAATATGTCTACTGTTAGTCTAAACATCAGATTTAGATTACACATTTTGGGGAAGAAGACCACAGAGACAAGTTGCCTTTCTCATGGCTCCATGTCAAGGGTGCTTTCCCCCCTGATAACTTGTCACTGTTGACAAATAATGTCTCTTAGAATAGGATCCATAATGGCAAATAGTTGGGATCATTCCAATAAAAGAAAGTAATGCTGCCTAAGATTTATAGACTCTCTATAATGACTAAAGTAAGAAAAAGTATTTTACCCAATGTCTTGTTATGCAACAACTATATTACTTCTGCTTAGTGATTTGAAATGAAAATGTCACTCCGGGATCCCAGGATACTTTAAGAATAAGGGGTTCTGCATCTCAGATCTGCTGCATGCTTAAAAATGCACCCTCCGAGGACGGACTGCAGTCCGTTCTGATTGCTTCTAATGAGATACTGGACAAGACCATCTGTTTCTGATGTGACACCTGCCTCCCTGAGCACCACCTCTGTTTCTGCATTCCTTCACAGCATTCATATCCAGGAAGACTCAGAGTTCTCTCACTCTGATGTATTTTGCTGCATGATTAGTAACAGCAAACACATAAAGAACATTTATTTTTTGTGACAGGCACTGTCTAGATGCTTTGTGTATGTGAACTCACTTAATCCTCAGACAATCCATTGAGGCAAAAGCTATCATTTATTCTCATATAACAGATGAAGAAACTGAGACATAGAGGACTAAATGCATTGCTGAAATTCACTCAGCCAAGGAGAGGCAGGATGAATATTTAGACTTAGGCAGTTTGTGTTCAGAGTCCACTCTCCTGAGCACTACTCTCTGCTGCCTCAGGACAAGGGTGGTTAGAGAAAATACAGAACACCCAGAGAACTTTGAGTGTCACATAAACAACCAAGGTTGATTTTTTTTTAGCATAAGTATGTCCCAAATAGTTCATAGAGCATATTTATACTTAAAAATTCTTATTTTTTTAATCTAAAATTCAAATGGAACTGGGTGCTGTGTAATTTTATTTGCTGAATCTGGCAACCCTACAAAGACTGTCACTTAGCCCGACTTTTATGAATAATGTCCTTCTCCAGCCTGGTCTCTACAACCTTCACCAGTGGCTTGGCAATTACCAAGGCTTTCTCCTAATCCATCTCCTTCGGCTGCCTTAGCTGCCTACAAAAATGACAACACTTTAAAGTAACTTCTCAATATTATAGATCAATAATGGGCAAATTTTTTCTGAAAGTGGCCAGATAGTCAATGTCTCAGGGTTTGTGGGTGACGCAGTCTCTATTGCAACTATTCAACTCTGCAAATGTGGCAGGAAAGCCACAGACAATATGTAACAAAGGAGTGTGTCTTTGTTCCAATGAAACTTTATTTACAAAAACAGGCAGCGGGTCAGATTTGGACCATGTGTACTAATTTACCGATCCATGTCAAAGACTCTTCTGGCAGGTTATGTGAGGTGAGTTCTCCATCCGAAAACAATCAACTCAACCAAAAGACACAACAAGAACATAAAATCTTTCTGCAAGTCATCTGCTGTTCAGTGAAAGAAGTCTTCAGTGAGAAATTGTTCTTCAATATCTTCTAAAACAGGGCCAGACTTCATCTCATATAACAGTAACATCATCATAGGAGACAGATCAGATGGGATGACAACTCAAAAACAGGTCCTGAGTCTTGCAGGAGGTTTTGTATGTCTCCCTTTGATGGAGATGTCCATAATTACTCTCTTCCTCTTTTTCATTTCCCCCTCACCACTCAAAGACTCTCTCTTCCTGGACCTCCCTTTTCTCCCCTTTCTCTTCTATTCACTTTGTGATGTGCAGTTGTAGTTCTTTGCTCACTCATTTACCCCCCCCCATTTTCATTGCATTTAAATCCTAAAATGCAAAGCCATGACCTACCACATCCCCCAAATCTCATAGTTCACCAAATACTTACTGACTGCGAAATCCAGAGGCTTTTGCCATGTTTAGTGCTTTGAATTGCTTGTTTCTCAAACCACTGTCTTTTCATGGAATCTGAGATTGAACTCTCCCATTGTTCTTTTCTTACCTCTGTAATCCCTTCTTCTCGGTCTCTGTGGTAGATTGTCTGAAGTTATGGCCACTACAAAGTCTGTTTTTGTATGCGACTGCTATTCCTCCCTTGGAGAAATGGATTCTATTTTTCCTCTCCTAAAATTTGTGCTAGTCCCGTGATTTTTATCAACCAATGGAATGAAGGAGAAGTGGCACAGAATCAATTCCAGGCGTAGCCATTCAGAGGCCTAGCAGCTTCAACTTTTGCTTTCTGAGAGCTGTGAGCTACCATGGAGACTGCTGTCTAAGAGATATTCAGATGTCAAGTTGTCCTTAAAAATACAGCAATCTCAATATATTCTGTTAAGGGCTGAAATGTTTCCTCCCTAAAATTTATACATTGAAGCCCTAAGTCCCAGTACCTTAGAATGTGACTGCGTTTGATGCTAGGTCCTTCAGAGAGGTGAGTAAATTAAAATAGTGATGGGCCCTAATCCAATCTGACGGGTGTCCTTATAAGAGAAGGAAGTTCCAACACACAAAGAGATGCCAGGGGCATGTGTGCACAAAGAACAGGCTGTGAGAGGACAAGGTAAAAAGATGGCCATCTGCAAGCCAAGGAGGGAGGCCACCAAAGAAACCAAACATGCTAACATCTTGATCTTTTACTCCCCGCCCTCCAGAACTATGAGAAAATAAATTTCTGTTGTTTAAGCCACCCAGTCTATGGTATTTTATTATGGTTGCCCCAGAAAACTAACACATATTTCAAACCTTGTCAACTAATCCTAAACAGTACAACTTACTTTGCAAACTACTTCTCCAATACTCTCCATACCACTAACACAAAGGACTCCAGCCTCATATTTTGTTTCTATCTGTTGTCTATTTAAACTCCAGCCACTATAATGCACTTGTAGCTATGCAAATAAAAATTCCATATGGATTAACACTTTAAATGTGAAAAGCTAAATTTTTAAGCTTTTAGAAGAAAATATAGAATGTATTTATCACCTCAGAATAGAGAAGAATTTCTAAAAGAAGTTATAAGTAACACAAGCCAGAACGGAAATAATGAATAAAATTGACTATATCAAAATAAATATTTCAGCGTGAAAAAATTTACCACAAGAAAAGAGAAAAAGTCATATACTTGAAGAAGATATCAGTAACAAAATTGATAAAGGAAAAACATGTGGATAATATTAAAAACTTATACAAATAAATAAGAAGATTAAAAATCCAATTGAAAAATGAGCAAAACAAATAAAGTTCTCAGTATTAGAAATTAAGATGTATAATAAAATAAAACAAAACTCATACCATTAGTAATCCAGGTATTACAAAATTAAAACCACATGGTATAGCATTTTGACTAATTAGATTAACAAAAACACAAACAAAAGTAAAAAGAAACCAATCCAGGATAATACAAGAGGTGCTAAATCATCATTGTTTCTTGTAGCTGAATAGTACTCCATGGTATACATATACCACATTTTATTAATCCACTCATGTATTGATGGGCACTTGGGTTATTTCCACATCTTTGCAATTGTGAATTGTGCTACTATAAACATTCAAGTGCAGATGTCTTTTTCATAGAATGTCTTTTGTTCTATTGGGTAGATGCCCAGTAATGGGATTGCTGGATCAAATTGTAGTTCTACTTGTAGCTCTTTAAGGTATCTCCATATTGCTTTCCACAGAGGTTGCACTAGTTTGCAGTCCCACCAGCAGTGTATGAGTGTTCCTATCTCTCCACACCCATGCCAACATTTATTGTTTTAGGATTTTTTGATAAAGGCCAGTCTCACTGGAGATAAGTGGTATCTCATTGCGGTTTTGATTTGCATTTCCCTGATGATTAGAGATGTTGAGCATTTTTCATGTGTTTGTTGGCCATTAGCCTATCTTCTTTTGAAAAGTTTCTGTTCATTTTCTTTGTCCACTTTTTAATTGGTTTGTTTGATGTTTTCTTGTTGATTTTTCTGAGTATATATAGATTCTAGTTATCAGCCCTTTATCGGATGTGTAACATGTGAATATTTTCTCCCATTCTGTAGGTTGTCTATTTGCTCTCCTGATAGTTTCCTTGGCTGTGCAGAAGCTTTTTAATTTGATTAAGTCCCATTTATTTATTTTTGTTGTTGCTGTGATTGCTTTTGGGGTCTTCTTCATAAATTCTTTGCCAAGGCCAATGTCTATAAGAGTTTTTCCAACATTTTCTTCTAGAATTATTATAGTTTCATGCCTTAGGTTTAAGTCTATTATCCACCATGAGTTGATTTTTGTGAAAGGTGAAAATTCAACACTCTTTTATGAAAAGAACACTTAACAAAATAGGCATAGATGGGGCTTACCTAAAAATGATACGAGCCATATGTGACAAACCCATAGCCAACCAACTTCGCGAAAACCAAGAACTATGGTAACCGTGCACAGTAAAAGTGTGTCTCTCTGCAAGTGTGTGGTGGTACATGTACTCATACGTGTTTGAAATGATACTTTGCAATTAACATATCTATTAAAATCAAAATTGTTTGGTCATAGGTACCCTAT